>JAVFBX010045493.1:0-30458 GCA_034783855.1 Mopalia kennerleyi | reverse complement strand
ATAACAGGGGGCTCGGTCCCCAATGCCGGTTAGCTTATCTATATGGCAGTTGCATACTTCTAGTTAATAGACTTCTGGTATTACTGAGAGAAATATAGGTATGTTTCTGGTGCGATTAACCTCTGCGCTTATGATAGCCCAAGATTTTCATTATGTCACTCGTTTTATTATATACTTTTATTCGTGTCTCTACCGCGATACATCTGAGCCCGGTAGTTGGCTTTTTACACAAAAAAATCATTTATATTTGCTTGTTTTGGGGTGATTTAGTTACGAATTGAAATATAATTTAATAACAATGAAAAGCATGCTGCAGTTACATAAAGGAGGTTTACGATGTGTGTGGGAATGTGAGGTGTGGGCAAGGTGTGACTCATTACAACAGCTTAAATAAGAGGCATTGTTCTTGGTCTCTCAGCGGCATACACTCTATGCATAACAAATTATTATATATTATAACGGCGAAACACTGATATCCATAGAATTGCACCGTTGATTATATACTTATCAAATAAGTTATTCCCTATCTAACATAGTCCAAAACACCAATGTCTGGCTTTATGTATAGTTCCTATATATTCTTGCACATGTCACTACTATGTTCACTGCTGATGAAATGGTCAGTCAAAATGCGTCTTTTATTCTTGGGACTTGTACTACTTGTATACCATTAGTAAGTGTAACTACTGTTAAATAAGATCAAACATACAGTTAAATATGTATTTGTTATGTAACCTGAATCTTTTGTTCTGGCTTCCTTGTCACAGGTTGATACAGTGTCCATCTTCCATCCGCCTGAATGCTTTACTTGAGATGGCCTCATTCAATATTAATGCGAACGTCTCAGGAATTGGCCTTTCTGTTTTAATAATTAACACTACGACCCGTCCGTCTTAGCTAATGTATTCTAAATGTATAGCCTGTGACTGAGAAGGAAAAAATTGACGAGCGAGACACGATTAAACAGCGTGCGGCGTCTACCATTTTATTCCCAACCTCGACATTAACATACGTCTGTTACATATCGCTTTAATATAAAGGTGTGCAATTGATTTTTAAGCATACATAGGTTGACCTTTAGACGTTACAATGTGACAAGGGACCGTTATCCTAAAGACAAAAGATTACGTGACCCTGGTGTGCTGATAGCATGAATAATCATGTTCAAACTGATTTGGTAACTCACGATCATAACCCGAACGTATGGAGGACGCTTCAAGCAAAAGCGTTTCTGTCTGTAAGGCGGCTTATATTCATTAACTATTCCCCAAATTTCTCTTCTTAATAAATTTTATTTCAGTGAAATAAGTACTGTTTATGTTGCTATTGTCATGAATATGTATTGAATTATTGTCAATAACTTTCTTAATAACTTTAATAATAAAGTTACATTAAATTGACCAAACAACATAAACACAATATATCACTGTCACGACTGTATTCTTTCATATGTACAGCTCATTCTTTTAACTGGCCTTTGCTTGGATAATTGTCCATGTTCCTTTCACGTTTAGTATCATTTCGTAATTATAAATCAAAACTGGTCACAAATATGTAAATGTGTAATGCGAGTCGACATATAATGGGATAAATTTCTGATTTAAGTATAATTAATTTTCTTTGTAGCTTCAAACAGAATTGCATTGATCTGGAGCTGTATGACATCGTTACATAGTCCCGGTGTGTTTATACAGTTGTAATTCGCCGAAAGACGACTAAATAATTTTCCCTAATCTACCCGATATCCCTACAAAACATAGATCTGGGTTATGATCAACCTGACCATACATATACTATGGAGATATGGCGGCGGCGGTCAAAACATGTGGTATATTATAAATAACTAATGATATAGCACCCCTTGATTTCGCTGGTGTATCCTGTTAGACCCAGACATATACGCTAAATGAATCAGGTTGTTGTTGTTGTTGTCTCCCTGGTTATTTTTCGTATTCTTCTGGTCTGATGCTATTTGAAAAGTGTGAAGGCTTTTATTTCGCATTGAAATAACAAGACGTTTTACTGATTACTCGTTTAATTACTGACAATCGATTAGATATCTCCATTAGATATTCATAAAGACGATTATGGAAAATACATTATTTATGCAAGAAGGCCACGAGAGTAGGCCTACACGGGTAATAATTAGGCCTGTAGTCTCGCTACAGATTCCTTGCTTTGTGCATGACCAAATTGTTTACGTCATTTGTAATTATTTTAGCCTCGTATTTTCTAAGTGGATAGCTGACTCCAAGTCGACCGGTCTGCTATATAGTACCAAATAGGCGAAGTTTTGTATTCAGGTTTTTAACAGAAAATTGTAGCTATTTTCATAACCTAGAAACCACCCTAAGCTGGACCTTATCTACACTTGTACATGTTAACGTTTTGTGCTTAGTATAGCTGGTCATCGCTGTGCTGGACCAGCTGAGTGAAAACTGGAGCACGATTTGTTTGCAATGTCTTACATTCTATTCCACACTGTGTGCGTTATGTAGTTGGTCCTAACTATAGTATCAGGCTATAGTGTCCTTCACAAATTGGACTGGCACGTTGTCGTATGGGCGTACTGCCTTCAGTGTAGTGTACAGCACAACCTCAATGACGTAAACTATGTAGAATATATTCCGTGTCAATTTGGATACGAACCAATAAACAAAAAGTGTACAGCCATATCACGTATCACAAACGGTTTTAAATTCACGACTTTGTAAATATCAGTTTGAACCCGAAATGACACGAAAACAACCCTGTATTAACTTGAAATAACAACAAATTATGTGAACTATTTTGATATTTGGCATTTATGTTTCCGTGCATATCGTTTGTAACAAGAAGTGGCGCTCAAAATAAATTGTTTAATCATTAAAAGGTCATATAAACAAACCGAGATTGCCCTTCTAGCGATTCATGGCGATGTCTCATTTTGAGATTAAGAAATTGTCCATACGAGAATAAAAACAGTTTAATCTCGAAATTGCCATAAAACCGGTTCAATACACCGTAATGCTAATTAGCGACTTGCTTTAGTTCTTCTAAACCCGGAAATACTGACAGTTTATTAGCCTCGATTTGTCTCCATAATGAAGGGCGATGAACTTGTTACCCCCAAGGCTCCCAATGATGTAGATAATGAGGTGTGTGGGAGTATCGCTAAACTGGTAAATGCCACCACCCACAGAATGGAAGTACCCAGAGACCTTTATTGTCTGCTTAGCCAGACCTAATTGATGTAGTGAACAAAACAATAAAACACAACTCCATTACTGTGTATCTGATACTGTTGTATGGCAAGAATTACATGACTTTGTCTACCACATATGTATTCTCTGACCCCAAAACCGCCCATTCTTAGTTGCTGGTAAGTAATTCTAACCCTAACCCTTAACGTAAACGTAACTATGTGATCATAACCTTAATGGTGCGCATCGTGTTTGTTTGAGAGTATTCAACTTCGTACTTAAATGCATAACACTTATTGTAAAAGACGTACACAAACATCGTAAAAATTACCCAGCATCTCCCGAGTCACTGGAGACTTTGCTATAACGCCACGAGTGTAAAGGTTGTCAAAGCTTGCTACTTGAGCTGCGGCCCTTTAATCCTCACCAACATAGAACCATATACTAGCAAACTGACACAAATTCGACCACCTATGATCTAATCGTCTTTATGTGTTACGTTAATTGGCAATGCCTTCCTATAATGCTGTTATTTTCTTTTACACACACAGATAATATGCGATCGCGTATGTTTTCTGCCCTCTTTCTGCCTTGGGCTGTTTTGCTAACTCTAACTGGACAGTTCACTCTGTCGATCTCCCGAAAATCTATTGAACAAAGTGATGCGTATCCCCTCATTTGATAAACAAGAATATCCTTAACAAAAATATATTCCTCCCATTCTAGCAGTAAATTTGTATTTTAAAAACCTGTTCAGGTGTTTTCGCCATCGTGTGTTATACGATTGTCCGCTAGGAATAGTGCATGTTTTATCCCACCACCTACAATACATAAGGACGATGAAAGAACCCTGTCGAATTGTTTGAAATGAAAAGCGAATTTCTGGTTATTGATGGGTTTATAGTGAATACCGACGACAAAGTATCAGAAATGACCGTTACCGAGACCGTATGCTACTAGGCACCCATGGACCTGATTTTGAGGTCGGGAGCTGCCTAAGGATTTATTTTACGACCGGGTCGAAGGAGCTCCAACGTTCCTTCTAGGAAAGTTCGGCTTCCCGTTATGACGTTGATACCTGACATATAACATGACCAAAAGAAAATGAGGAAGGTAAACGTCATTAAAGGCTAGATGGAGTTTAGTTTTATTAACAGGCACCGCTCTCCATAGAGTTTCTAGTCATAGAGCTAAAACTACAGTAGGGGCCTACATTTAGGCCTACATTGTCTTTTAGTTTTAATATGACACAGTCAAAAGCAGCTTTTGACTGTGTTTCACAAAAGTGCTGTAAAAGTATCATGATGTTTAAGGTTTGTCCATTGCAGATTACCTGCAGATCTTTAGGGTCAGCGGGGTCATTTCGCGACAAGAAAACTTGTAATTGATTGGCTGTCAGTGTCGTTGGTTGCTACACGTGGATGATTGACAGCTCGTCATTATCCATTGCCATATGTTGAGCATTGATGTTGATTCTAGTTATCCACATATTGATCAGTGTTTACTCTTCATTCTGGGTTCCTTGTACTGATTTCGTCTCCGGGAAGGCATATGTGGCTTCTTCTCATTTGATTTCTTTTTTATTAAAGCAATAAAAATCAAAGAAATTTTCTAAAACAGATTTTGTAATTTATAAAAGTCCATGTTAATTCCATGCTATGCAGATCAGAATTGTAGTATGTGTAATTTCTTCTGTAGTATGAATATTACACTATTTGTACATTATCAAATGGCATCGCTCTTTTTAGATTGAGAAAAGAAACAGTTCGTCATATGTGAGGATACAGACTCCGTTTCCACAATAACTTATTTGGCATTCACTAATAATCATATAACCTGATTATTATCCCCAAAAGCTTAACAAATCTATAACGAGGACCATTACTTTGTTCTAGAATAAAGCCCAACAATTTAATACCCATAGCCAATCTGTTATGTTGTTGTTGAAAAGAGGAGACGTCAAACCAGTGATGTTATTCTAAGCTGAAATATTATAGACCGCATTTATTAGAAATGGTGTACTGAGTGAGTGGATATCTTTCATTATCTTGCTCACAGACAATGTGCTTATTTAGTTCTATGGTGGGATCATCGTGCCATATCGTTTCTGTCTGCATTGTCTTTTATTCTACCCATATATTGTTTCAACATAATTTTACATGAGGTAATTAAGAGGTTTATTCTGCAGCGAGTTACTTTTCATGATGAGCGATTGGTGAATCCCATTTAACAGAGGCACCTACTGTATGACGCAAAAGGTCCAGAAACTTATCCAATTAACTCTGATACGATAACGAGCTTACGTAATCGTATGTGTAGTCCGTATTTTACACAGGGCTCTGTGTCGTTTCTACCCACTCGTCTTCCTCCCACACGTCCCCTATAGTCTCCCCGAACCTCGCAAATATTACAAATGCACAACCATCAGCTGAAGACATTTATACATATGATTATAACGGTTTACTCGTTGTAGTTTTTTTCATTGTTTTAACATTGCGAATTGATAATTGTAGCCTTCGAGTCGAGACAGTAGTGACCACTTGGCAATAATCTCATGCCTGGTGATTTGGCTTAGAAGTATCTTTGCGACGTTGTGTGTATGTATGTATACGTCGGCTGTATGCATTGATACCTGTATAACAGGTCAGATCAGCTGTCAATAATCAACTCTTTGAAGATTCCGCAGGTGTGTTTATCCACATAAACACACATGTTCCCTAATGTACACAGGTGCTCTGTGGTATCCATTCTGCTGTCAGATAAATATGTCGAGTATACATGTTGCCATTGGTAGCTTTAATTTCGTATTTTTTCACCATCTTGTAAGCAAAATCTTGATCGCTGTGTGTTGTGATCATGTTTACCTACTTACAAATGCGAATGAAATTTATCCAAATGGCAGCAGCATTTGACCGCTATTGAAACTAAGTTCGTGTTGGTAGTGCCAGTAATTTGTTTGTGTTAGTATACCATAGCGTTTGATCAAGGCAACATGCATACTTTGTGTTCATGGCAGGAAAAATCAGTATTACTTGAACGATACAGTATAGGATGCTTATTTGCATATCAAAATAAACTGGACTGAACATTGAAGATTATTTGTCAGAGGGGTCTCTTCTCTATACAATGGGAAGTCACACGTTATTTGTAATAGCATGAACCGAAACTTCTCTTTTTTTGACATCACGCATACCAACCTGGTGATAATCTTGATACATTTGTGTCAAGAAAGAAACAGGGCTTTTGTATAAAACAGAGGTTGTACGTCTGAAAGTGTTCATCACCAACACTGTACTGAGTCGAGAGGCTCTAGGTTTCCAGCGGAGCCTTACATTTTTCATAAACCCATTCTTGTTATAATTGAGGTATTATGCTCAACAGTCAACAGCCATGTTTTCATACGGAATATGTCAGAAAAAAAGTTGATACATCCGTTCATTGTATTCCTGACGGTTTGGGGCTATACCTTTTGCGCTCTCTGTCTACCATATAGTTTGCCTATAGCTTCATTTCCTCAACCAGTTATTAAGCATATGAGGCTGGGGTAGGATAAATACTAAAGATTATGCCAGACAAGAGAGGCACCTCATTAATCATCGGCTCTTCGTTCAAGATTGATTTGCCAGGATATGAAAATGCCAATATTACTGTGCAATTCGTTGGATAATAACCTTAGGATATTGAATGTCAGAGGATCTAGAGGTTCAGTTTGCGTTAAAACTGTTTGCTTGGCGATACCATTGAAGCTTGAAAGGAAAGCAAGACAAACGGCATGGGCGATTACATGCTCTCGTGTTTTATGCGTTTCATTTATTTTTTCAAAAAAGGGCCTGGAACTCGAGCATTCACATTTTGACGCATTTTAAGTCAAATTAATTTCCAAACCCACAAATTTTGTGCAACCACTATTTTGTTTACTTTACACGTATACTTTGACTTAAGATCAACCAACAACTGCGGGCATACATACCCTTAGCTGAGTTTGTGCTTACTCACCAATATAATATAACATCCTTTGACACTAACGGTCGTAGGTGGTGGAGTGAGGGGTGGGTAGAATTCCAAACGTATGACATTTAAAGAGAAACTTTGCAGCATGAATATGCATCACATTAATGAGGCATTCAGTATGTTTGTTTCCTATCGAACAGAAAAAATTGCTAGTATTATTTAATCACTTATAAAAAATGTTGCCACATTGTTAACGTTATTTGTCAGTGTTTTCCGTTTGTCCGGTGGTCATGTATTGTGAGCTCTTACATAACCGATCAGACCACTCTAAACGTTATTTCATGAATAGTTTACAATAATTCAGCCCTGACGTATGATGGGGCCATCTTGTCTCACACAACCTAGCTTCCGATGTGTTTCTTGTTCCCCCGAGGCTGTTTTCCCAGTATTCGTAAACAAGTTCATTCCACAAACCTCCAAGGAACATGATCGCGGACATACACACGAGCTAAGATTCTGATAACATTGACAAGTGAGGTATACACGGGCATGATTTTCATGATCACACACAACCGCTTTTATATTTCTTTTTTATATATAGTTCCATTCGGGGATCTTTGGTTTTATATACAGCAATAGTTAATAGTATTTCCTCGCTGCAAGACTGCGGCAGGCAATCTGTCTCTATTGTTTTTTTTTAAACTTTCATCTATTTTTGAGCAAATACGTTATAAATGTTCGAATGTTTTGCACTTGATTGCAACAAGTTTATACTTGTGTTGTAAATTTGTACTATGTATTCTTAAATTCTGATTGGCATTCTACAAATATATTTATTGATAATCTATGTTTTTCATAATTATTCTGGATATAATTTCGATGATATATTCCAAAATTGCTTTCTGGGAAAACCAATAATGCAACCCTTCAAAGATATTTGCGTGAATAGGTTTAAGTGCATGGTTATTGTTTGTCTGGTGATTGTAACGTGAACTCAGACGAAAATGGTGACACCCCTCCGAGTCCAATGAACGTGTTTTGTCACCGACTAAGGTATCAATTCTATGTTACAAATAGTCCCGTTTCCGCTGCAACTCTCTTGTCCATTTTTCCAGGGCCGCCGTTTCCCAAGAATAACCACGCAACAAAGCAGACCGAGTCTATAACTTATTTGTGCAAACATGTTGAAATTTGTATAGTAAATGCCAAACTTCACTAGCATGTAATTCCTGGTTTAGTCATCTTTGTGTCGTTTTGACGACAAACAGCTTTTTAGTTAGTTTGTGAAAACATTAGATCAGCCTGTAATGGTCCATGAAACTTTGTAAGAGATCTCAATATATAAACGAAAGCCGGCAACCTCGGGATAAGTAACCAAGTCGCCATTATCATACTAATATGTCGACCACCATGACCAGATACGACAGTGAAATGCAAATTATTGCATTTAAATAACCGTTATAATATTTCCCTGCGGAAGATTAAATGGGGACAGCAAAGGACAGTAAACTATAGTCTCGCTTAGTAAATAGAATTTGTTGTTATAAGCTAGAGCCTGACGTAGACTCAAACGTCCCTATAACTGGACATTTCATTATAGAAAATGGCATTTGACCACGAACATGATTCTCTTCAAACAGAAATATTGAGTAGAATTTCTTGTACAAATTTACTCTTTTTCTCTCAGAAATGAGCTTTATTTCTTCATTGCGACTAGTTCTGTCCGTCACTGATTAAAACGTTTAGACTTGCAGAAAGTCTAATGAAGATTAAACAGTCGCAAGTAGACTATGTATTTATTGCCCTTCAGTTCCTAAAGAGTTCCAATAATGGGAGGGAATTCATTATTCCCTTGATGACAACAACGGAACTGTATAGTCGTTAAAGACCCGTAAAATGAGAAAACGCCAGGTTATATTGGAACAAAAGGGGCTAATTTTGTGATCGATTTACTGTTCAGTGGTCTGTTTCGTGTAATGAAGTAAAGAACTTCCGCAAGTAGTTCAATAAATATGATTGGATATCTACTGTCTCATATTGTCCACTCGTAGTCAATGCAGTAATTTCCAGTGATCCAGTATTTTATATATACTTTACCCGCTGGCGTGTTATTACTTGAAAACCTCATGATTCATCTGATATCATAATTAAAACAGCCGAGTTTAGAAAATATGTCTTTATTTTTATTTTTTTAGTCTGTTCCTTTGAATCATTTTGGTAGCTATTTACCATTTTACTTTTTCTGTTTGAAACACATATATGTTAGCTGATTCTAATAATCATTAAATAATTTACAGCGCGTGTGGAGTGTGATTATTTATAACTTATAGCTTTAAAGGAAAACACACGCGGTTTTACAGTGGGTTTTGGTCGTTTTTAAATACCATTTTAGTAACATAACAGCCATCAGACCAAGAAACTAATTCAAATTAAAGGTGTAGCCATTTTAAAGTATGGGAGGTTTTATACTACGTTGCAGCGTTGAACTGTCGTGACCTTATGGGAGATTGGCTGGTGTTTTACACCATGCACAATGGCATTTCTCTGACATAATACTGATGTACCCTATCAACAAACTACGCCAAAACAACTATAACAGTGAAATGTTTTACTCTGTTATAAGAATAGTGTTCTTATAATTTAATGTAAACAGTCAAATGTATATTGGACGTTGGTCCTATTACCGTACCTTTTTGTGTTTGAGGCAGCCTGTATGGTATTCAACTAATGTAAACATAATCTCGTAAATTTCGCGAAATTCAATGATGCGATTTGACCGACACGAGACTAGGTTTAGAGAGTTGTCCATGCAACTCTTTTATCCATTCTTGATTTTACCTATAGGACTGCAGATGGTTTTAATGAGGTTTCTTGCCAGTTTCCTAACAATAATCACGAAGCAATGCAGACAGGCGCCCTGTAAGCCAATTACTCATAAATGCAATGGTAGGCGCCAATAATACAAGCGTCTACTGACTTATACGTTTAAGGCGTCAAAGTTTGGGGTTGCTAGTATCCCCTTTATGACACAGAATATGTGCAGGAGCGCATTAGAAGTCAAGATAGGGTACTGGTGGTCCTATATATGAAAACAACAACATTTGAGTACAACCCGCGATAATGTAGATAAATATATTTTGAATAAATGAATAGAGAACTAATTTGCTTGCCTCCACTGGGATTCGAACCCGGGACTTTATGGTTACAGGCCCAACAGTTTACCGACTGAGCTACAGGGGCACACGGCAGAATCAGTCATGAATTCTAACCAAATGTAGATATATACGTATGGTAAATAGCTATGTGCCCCATGGGTGCTTGCAGCGGAGACGGTTTCTCACGGGGCCACATTAGGCTAATCAAACAACCTCAGGAGTATAGTCCCCAGTATAGAAATGCCCGTTTGACCACAGCTTCAGGCCAGATACATCATGTTGTTAGAAATACCAATGCAGCTCTACAATTCTAATATTACTTATGAAATGATAATGGCCGTCACTGACCACATGCAATGTTGTGTGCTGGGATATTTATGAATGAGGCATAGGTTACACATAATGGCAGATTAATGGCGTGTATCTCCCAGGAGGATCTCAAAGTCGCTCTTCAATTATGGATGTGGTTTATGTGAAAATACGTGCAGTTTAGTGTGCATGATACCTGTAAGCGATGCCTATGCGATGCCCATTGTATTTTTATTTTTAATATAGTATATATTTCAATGCATATATGTAACTCTGTAGCGATGTACTTTCATGTTTACTATGGTTATTTCGTTACCGAAGAATAGATAACAGAAATAAATACTGTTCAAGAAATATTAGTGGGATGATGTTCTATTGAACGTGAAAAGTAACTGTTCAATTACAATAAGAAAGTTCACTTAAGTGCCCATAAATGATTAGATACTAATGAGTACATCGTATTCTGCAGTAATGTAAATACAATGGCGATTTTCATTTGACTTGACGATGTTACAGAATATTTGTTCGCGTATCCGGACGCTGTTTGTGTGTTACCCTGATCTAATATAACATCGGAATGCAAACGACAGTTTCTGATTTTCTACTTACCAAAACTTGGAGTGGCACTGCTTAACTTCATATTCGATATACTTGGCAAATATCAATTATTATTACTCTAATGGTTAATGTTATTTATGCTCAGTTGGTAATAACCCACAGCTGAAACCCGTGCTTTATTGTTTTACGTTTATTCCACTTCAGATATGGTGATATGGTCCCTAAAACGATACCAGGGAAGATTGTCGGGGGTGTTTGTTCGTTGAGCGGAGTGTTAGTCATAGCCCTGCCGGTACCTGTTATTGTCTCCAACTTCAGTCGAATATATCACCAAAACCAAAGGATGGACAAGCGAAAAGCACAAAAGGTCAGTCACATACGGAAGTAACAATTTATGCACACGGATTTCAACAATGCTCTGAAAATGACGAGAAATGTTTTGGAAAAAAGACGCCCGCATATGAGTGAGAATATCAGAACACGAAATATCTGACTCAAATTGTCAGGTAGTAAATAAAGGCAAACCAACATCACAAATGTTGTAACTAGAAACTACATCGGTCGATTGGGATTTAAGTCATTCTATCGATTGACTTAAATCGATTTTTATGGGGGTGTGTATGTGTGAAGGTAGAAATGTTCCTGCCCCTCACATATGTTGTGAACACGATAACTTTAAAACAAATTCGTAGCTTAACTTTAAACTTGGCGCATAGTTTCATCCTGTTAAGACAACGGATTGGATTTTATTATTATTTCGCAAAACAGTATTGCCGTTGTTCTGTAAGTTTACAGCCTTCCCTGATGTGTGTGTTGTGAATAACTTGAAAAACAATTGATGGAATAACTTCAATGTCACAATTTGAACTTGATTAAGTTGAATTCGTGGGATTGCGTTTAACCAAATCCTGGACAAGAATGTGCTCGTCATTGCTCAATGTTGTTATATTCACAGCTGTTGGCACGGTTGAAAATAAATTCACGGGTTAACCTAAAACTTCGACTTAAACTTCCACTTGTGGTGATGACAGACAGTATTTTATTTCACCAGATTCCGCAAAACAACGTAGCAGTCGTTGCGCGATTTTTCAATACTAGTATTCGCGTATGCATGTGTTTTGAACGCGATAATTTACAAATAAATTCACCGATTAACTTCAAAGACGGAATTTACCTTTCTCCTGTTAAATCGATAAAAGAGATTGTGTTGCAACTATTTGCGCGAAGCAATATGACCCTCATTGCATAATTTTATGTTTCCACATCCATATGAACATCATTTTACAATATTAACATATGTATGTTTTGTTAGCATGAAAATTTCAAAACACATTTACGTATGAACTTAATAACTGTTAAGACAAAATAAAATATCTCAGAACGATTTGGCCGCTTTTTCTTAATTTAAATACCATTTATGTACATGTTGTGAAAACAACAACTTGAAAATTAATGAACTGATTTACTTCAATCTTGGATAACAGCCTTCACTTCTTGCAATCTTGGATGTCATTTGCTTCGATCTCAGAATACAGCCTTCACTTCTTGCAATGGTGTCTGTCCTTGTATTCCACCAGATATCAGGGACCAGTATTGTTGCTATGACATATTTGGCAAATTGTATGCCTGCATATGTTGTGAACATTTCAGATTTAAAACAAATTCACAGATAACATACATATTTTAAATGCAGGTGTATATCCTATTGCAATCAGTGTGCTAACAAATAACATACACTGATATTGCTGCTATTGCACATTTGCAATATTCAGACGTCTACGCTGTGAACATCATGAATTGAAATGAATTCTCACACTTATTTCAAATTTGGTCTGTATTTTCATACAGTTGGGACAAAGTGCAACGAATTTTACCAAATTCTGTATGAAAACACGGTTTTCATTTTTGTAATGTTATTTTGTACGCAAATGTATATTGAAAAGCTTAAATGAACGCTCTATCACCACTGTTGATGCTAATGGAGCTTAGGGTTGTCTTCTTGGCTCATTTGGTTTGCCCACTTTTATATTATTTAAATTAACTTACGTATGGTGTCAAATCTCCATCAAGCTAACAAACAGCTTTCTTGAGGGCCCATCATTTCAAGTTCAGTACTATTGGACTCCTGGATATAACATTCTTATTAATTGGACGTCAAATGACGACATTTGTGCACGAACATGTGAATAACCCTCATAATGCAAGAATTATAGGTTTTAGGCTGAGCGACAAATGGGCAAACAAGGCATCCAGAACGTATCTTGTTGGATGAGATTAATGTGATAACGTCATCACCTGATCAGTGATGTCGCTGCTGAGTCAAAAGGCAGAGAATTTAAAGTACACAACCTGATTTGTAACTGAAACCCTCCTCGTAAACAATGAATTATTGACAGAGCGATATTTTGAGAATATTGGTTAGGGAATAAATGATGTGCTTTTTATGTGGTTATCTTTGAGAAGAGTTATATATAGAGATTAGTCCTTGTATAATTCACGCTGTCCATGGCCACACGAGTATCTGGTTTCCCGACTATTCCTCTAAAGCCATTTATTACTTATGGTGGGATTGTTTTATGTTGCTTTATTGCATGATCATTATTGCAATGGATGATACCCTGACTGACTGGATAGTTTATTAATTGATAGAACGGATAACTGATTGATTGGCTAACTGATCGATTGACTGGCTGATCGAACAACTTTACTTATTTTATATGTGTAGTGTATATGTAGAGCGTTGTATATTGTCTGATAACGAACTATTAAATATAACTTTGTGTGTCGTGAGAAACCATTTGTTTTTCTGAAAAAGATAAAAAAAAAGATTTCTTTTTTTTTGTTTGTTTAACAGAAAGCCCGGTTGGCACGGATACGAATGGCTAAAAATGCTAGTGGTGCCGCATTTCAGAAGAGCAAAAAGAAAGCTCAACAGATAATGTTAGCCCAGGAGAATGGCGAAGACTCCGAGGAACTTATGAAAAACCAAGACCTGTTTGAGCTTCAACATCACCATTTACTTCATTGCTTAGAGAAAACAACAGTAAGTTGAGACAAGTGTTTGTTAACTATACTGGCACCTTTCTTCCTCTATATACAGTTCATATATCCAGTGGTTGTTGTAGAGAACTGTACATTTTTGGTCACTATACTGTCTTGTTTGTCACACGAATGAATACCACTTATATACAGCAATGTTACTATTTAAACTTGAAAGTCTGGATACCTGAATATATATTTTTAACGATACCTAACATTAAATATTTAACGGGATCTTCCCTTATGGAAAAAATGTGTTTATGGTGAGCCCTATATAAATTGATTGAGTACATGCAGTACCCCGCATACCTCAGAAAAAATTTCACGTTTTCAACTTTAGATTGACTTTAACACTAACTTCTTTTTATTAATTCCAATATTAATACAATTTTGTACTATATCTTAGCAAGCTAGGTTGAGCCAAATGATAGCTGTAAAATATAAAAGCAATCGAATCTGGTGTTATTTTTCTCTCTGCAAACCAGACCATAGTCGATGGAGCATATTTCCTGAGTTTCCTCGAAAACACACTTTGTTGCTGCCAACAAACCCTGTACAACGACCTCCAAAATATGCTTTAATTTCACCAATAATACCAGTTAACCCTATTCCTGTCATTTCTCTTTTCACCAAGCTTGAGACTTTTGCAATAATTTTGTACCCATATATTTTTCAGGATAATGATTTGGAAAGCGACCCGAATGGCGTGTTATTTAATGCTGTATGCTGCTCATTTCGTTTTTCAGCTCGAGCCTTTTTTTAGGTTTTTTTCTTAAGTTCTCCCAAAGGATAATGCAGCGATGATCTATCTCCGCTTATGTAGGATTTTACCTTATATATATATATAAATAAATAAATATAGATATAAATATCCAGTGTGATTGCTTTTAGAAATATATATAAATATATTTCAATGTATATAACCCGAGAACAGAGATCATTGCTGCATTGACCTCTGGGTTCACCTTTGCTACTTTGTTATTGTAATTAGCAAATTTAGCCCATATGATATATAATTGTTGTGAAGATGTTTTTTTAATCATGGTCATATTATTGATACTAACCATCATTTGACGTTTGTTCCCCATTTACTTTTGAAGATGCACAATAACCGGGAACTGGCAAGTTATTCATTTATATCTTGATAAGTGTAAAACCCTGGCTTACATAGTTTGGATCAGTTTGGTGAGGATATGCGTAGCTTTTCAAGCTTTGGTACACTGCCATTTACACTTTCCTATTAACTCCCTGCTACCTGTGAATCACACATCATGTCCTGCGCTCAGTTACCTGCGGGCTGACACGTTGTCCCTGTAAAGAACACACATGGCTGATGTCAAAATATAAACTAACTGGGAAACGAAACATAAATCTTGACAAGCTACCCAAATCTACACCAAAACTGGCTTATGCTTTTATCCTTGCTACTAGCTTATGTTGAAGTGTATGTATATTATCCTGTGTATACCTTATATGTCACCCCGAACTGATTTCATTCTAATACAGCTGTAATCCTGTTTTCGAGTTTACAGCGAAATTAACGTTGTACATAAAGGTGTGTGCGAGTATGACAGTCTTTTCATGGAACAGTTTCTCTTTTTCTGACTCCTTTCAATTGAAGAATTGTGTGGAGTATCGGGGTTGTGAGTGGTGTAAACGTGTGTCACACGGGTGCCTATATCTGTTTGTGTCCGCCTTTAGCTATCCCGAAACCTCTATCTCTTTGCCATATGATAAATGTACAAGTTCTAGAGAAGTGTGCAAATAGTCTTGAAAGGTTTATTTTCTTGTATCATTCAAATAGGTATTGTGTAAAAGCTGGTGTGTAACGAAAGTTTGTGTGACTAGTTTTACTTGAACAAAAGCATTAGCCAGTGTATTTGTAAAGTATATATCTTTGCGTAACTGGGCTACAGAGATTGCGTTAGACGCGTACATCCGTGTGTTACGCAAGCACGTGGCGTGTGTTTGTATGAAGATTGGATATGCAACGAAAGTGATTGCGTCTATGCGAAATTGAACAACTGGGATCGTTGACGAAACATTTGATTTGGAGCGAAAGTGCGACAGACAGTGTGTGTGATGGTTTCAGGCAAGATAAAAACTAGATCTAAATATCGTCTCACCTACCCACCCCCACCCCTCACACACACGCACACCCCACGCCACCCAAACATTTATTGCTGTCCTTCCATAATCAAATACCAACGGTAGAGGGCATATGACTGCTTCTCCTCTCATGGGAGTGACAAATAAACCGCCAGTCATACCTTTTCTTTGGTGTCTATCTGGTTGACCAGTATTGCTCTTTTGTTGTCATATCCGAACTGCCAACAAATTGCCAACAGTATATGCCTTAGCTCAAATTCGATAATTGTTTTTATATATATATAAAAATAAAAGTTAGAAAAAAAACCCACAAGTTTCAGAACATACCTTTTCTCACACGCACATGAATAGAATTAGCGAGTGATGGGCGTCTCGGTTGAGCTGAAGATGAAGAAAAGATACATTGAAAAGTATCGCTAATGAGTGTGATCAAACCCTGGTTTACCAATTGCGGGAATTAGATGATATCGGGACTGGGGGTTGTCAAGGGTTTATTATATGGCGGGATTTGACGTCATTTCCGCCAGAGCTCACGGGTCTATATTGCTGATACCTGGCATATGACGGATAACTAGAAAATAAGGAAGGTGGGACGATATTAAGATCTTCAAAAGGGCTTCGGTTTGTGAAGCGTTATGTTATGAAAGTGTGCCAGCCTATGTATTGTACTTTTATGTAAGTTTGTCTTTGCGTAACTCAACAACGGGGCTTATGCAGGGCTCCTTGGTGTGGTGTTGTTGTCTGTCTACGCATGCGCAGCGATAAACATATCTTGTTTATGTCTACGACATATCTTTCGTAGCTGTAAATACTAAGCGCTTCTATCTTTCAGAGAAATATAAATTAGTTTCCTTTTCTTTTACAAAAACGAAAGATATATAATACCAAAAATAACAGATTATATTCGAGGGAATATTAAATAGGTACTATTCAAAGTAGTGAAAAGGAAGCTAATTTGAGGCATTTGCTGATGCCTAGGGTGTAGAACTGTGCTATACAGTTAAGACCAGTAACTGCATGCTAATCAGTAGATGTTGTAACCGGATTAAATAAGTCAAAATATTGTACGATTTAAATATTGATAGAATTTAATAAAAGTCGGATTTTATTTATGTAATTCCTCACAATACTCAATTTCAACTGTATTGTTAAAATTAAATTAATTGAAGAACAAAATATTATCAATTTATCTATATTTCTTATTTAATGTTTTCTGCTATTAATAATTTCTAAAGCTGCAAGGAAACATCAGAAAATTATTAAAAATAAATTTAAATTTAACAGTTAAATGGCTTAAACGGCCAGTGGAGATTACATTATAAATGGATTGTTACATTATGAAAGAGAGTACAATGGAGAAACTGTAAACAGTTGTAGTGTGTGACTTAAAATGCTTGTGTTAACATGCATGCTGTTTTGTTGCTCATTAAAACCTAATCTTTGTTAAAATTGAGTTTTTTGAAGTGTAAATGTAAATATAATTTGTTGAATGTACTGTCGTTATTTGAATGATCATCGGCATATCAAAGAGATTAAAGATGCTGTTACATTACTAAGCACAATTTAGTATAAAATGTATACATTCGTTAAATACAAATGATATCATTAAAAGTTAATCTGCTTGTAAAATTTAAGGGACAGTTTATATGAATCTACAGCTTAATTTAAAAAAAAAACAGTTTCATTATAAATTATAAATTAAACTACTTTTTAGAAACTGTGTCATTATAAATCAGACTTTAATATAATGAGATTTTAAGATAATCATGTAAAGTCATATAACTATAAAATTAAGTTCTGTGGTAGAGAGATGTGCATATAATTGATTCATTAAAATTTAAGTTTATTTCGTATGTGTTACAAATAACTGACCATGTGCTGATAGTACCGATCATATGTTAATAAAGCCTTTAACGTCAACCAATATAAATGATAACTGATTTTCGAGTGTGATAAACACTCCACTTCATTCTTTGTCCAGCGTGGCCCGCTGTCGTGACTTAGTGGTTAGCGAGTGCGCTTACTAATCCCACTTCGGTGTACGGTTCACAGGATCGAGTCCGTCTGTCGACCCTCGGCTATATGAGTGAGTCACAAGATGTGGCTCCGGCAATCGCGGGGGTGATTTTTACGCAGTTTCCTGCCGGTTTTCTATCGTAATTATGGAATTAACAGTGTGAAGTGGACAATCTGTCGTCATATAAGTGAAATACCCTTGAGTACGACTTTAAACCCCAATCAAACAAACAAACAAACAAACCTTGCCCAATGTCGCGTCACTCGTGTCAGCGGTGTAGATATTTACCAGCCATTATAAAGGCTGGCTGACATAAACATAAAGCGTCCGCCGGATTTCTGAGCTGAAAGAAAAGCTTAACACCAGTTCCATCAGAACGCCAGTTTTTAATCAATAACACCACAACAGTTTACATGTTTGCACTCATTGTTGATAGGAAATATCTGCTCGCGATATACGTTAATCAGCGTCTGTCTTCCGCTTTCCCGGTGTTTCACCAATATCAAACTGCCTGACGCAATGATCGGTTACATAAATATGCGTGTGTATTCAAGACAATTATTTGACGAAACTTATGAAATAGTTTGGCAATCGCTATGGAATTTGAGACGGGGAATTATCTGTAAAACGATAGAACTGAGGTATATGGGTTCCGTATCTGAACTCTCCACATAAATACTGACAGGAACTTTCACTAATCCGCGGTGAGATTTGCGGTGTAGCTTGGGATTAACAGAGCGCGCTGTTCGTTCACATAAACTTCCTTAACGAGATGTATGGGACTGTATGAGATGGATCTGGGATTACAGCCAAACTAACTGGCGATCTCAATGGTTGAGACTGACAAGAATGACCCAGCAAATCTACTGATATACTAATGGCACCACCCTCCCTAACATACCTCTGATAAAGGAACAATTAGGCAGAACCAGAGATTATGGAATCTTTGCGTAATGGCGAATGTTCCCCTCTAAAACCTAAACTTCAGTTGAATTGCTGATCATGTTTTTCTTGAATGTACTCTCCTAACTGTGACACTAGTAAAGCAAACTTGAAGCATTCTTATACTTATTTGAGCGGCATCTGATTTCCAACGCTTTGCGTAAATACCCAGTCAGCGAATTTCTAAGAAAGTATTTCAGTTGACTTGAGCTTCCGGTGCACTTTTCAAGAGCTTGTTAATATCCAAATATAGCTGAGGTCTTTACATTCATCAACAAAATTGGTGGGAATGTACTTGTCGAAAAAAAGGTCAATTGGTTTTGGGTGCAGAATGTCAATGCTCTTACCCTCTTCTCATTGGTTACCACGATTGGAAATAACCAATCAGTGTCTTTTATGTAACTAATTAGCTCG
Organism: Mopalia kennerleyi; assembly: GCA_034783855.1. NCBI lineage: Eukaryota > Metazoa > Mollusca > Polyplacophora > Chitonida > Mopaliidae > Mopalia > Mopalia kennerleyi. The sequence goes on along the minus strand of JAVFBX010045493.1, from coordinate 10,782 downwards.
CTCTTTGATGGATTGTCAGCCGTTTTTGAATCGCCATGTTTAACCCTGGCCTTTACTCCAATGATGGCCAGCTTCCGGACGACGGTCGAAATGTGGGACTCTTCTTGCGGCAAATGACACGATATTGTGCCCGGCGGAAATATTCTCTCATAGCACACATCAGCCTTCTTCAGAGCTCTGCTGGAGATTTTTTTACACCTAGAATAATCTGTCTAGGTCAACTCACGTTTTCAATCATCAAGCGCTGACCAAGCATAAAGAAGAAGCCAACTGTTTCGCCATTCAACAGCACAGTTTATCCGTTTACCCATACATCTCTGTAGAGTTGTTTTCGGCGGTAATTTTTGGCTTATTTGACGAAGCACGTCACCAGGCGCTGTCAGTTATTGACGCCAGTGATCGGCTTTTTGGGAGTTTTAATATACAAACTGAAGTTGGCATTAAATGGATCGACCAGTTAAAGCAATTAATTCTTTCCCAAATTTGATTTATAAAAACTAATAATTATTGTTGATTCCTTCGATAAGCCATGAGAATACCTGAACAGGAAGTTCGTAATATACCTGAGCCTGTTCACAAGGTCTGTAGCTATTTACCTGTTTACACCTGTAATCATCATTCCAACTGATATTTTGAATACATAAATAACCGACACGTGACTAAATGTATATATTTTGGTGGGACGTGCTAGTTTGATCTTTGCTAGATGGCAGATCTTTGCTTAATGTGCTTATATTTACTAGGACAAATAGATGAATAGAAGATGATACGTGTGGTCCACCATACAATTTACGTCCCCAATGGATTGGAACTACTTCACTTTGAAATATTCAGTAGCTATATGTCATTACCCAGTGCTACTACTTTCTTGACACCCACAGATATAGAAAATGTGTCTCCGATGTATTAACCTTTCCTTTTGAAAGACTATACATTTATATCTCCTCGCACAACTGACATGGCGAGGGAATATTGGATTCGGCCCATGTGCAAGTAAGTACAGACGTATTTCCGAAGCAGTCACCACACCGGCACCGGGATACTAATTGAATCCGATGAATGATCTCATGTTCTATATAAACTGTTTCTGGATATGGTCTAACCTCGAGTTGTTGAAACCTAAAGACATCGCGAGGGAATGGGATTAACATTGTGATGTTATGGAAAATGTGTATATGATGAAGATTTCGTTTTGACTGGAATTCTTTTCTGTGGCTGAATTTTGACAGATAGGTTTATAATGAAAATTTGGCAAATATGTTCGAATTCTGGGGTCGTGGTGTGAGGGTTAACATCATTATGGTTAATTTTTAGAGGACACCTTGGTAGTACATCCACTATTTACAAGCTGTGTGGGGTAAAACTTTAATAGGAGAGACAAGGAAATGGAACAGTCTTCGTACATTCCCTACCCGTTTAAAGCTTCCTTTTGAAAAGTGACATGACAGCGTCATGGAACGGCTTAGCAAATCATACTCATTATAAGTATTATTACCACAATTTATAAGCCCCCCGGAATAAGCACAAAAATGATGCCAGTGGAATCGATTAAAAGACAGATATTACTTGTATTACTGTCGTTTTACAAGCTCTCTGATCTGAGACGCAATAACCATACCGATCCTGAATTGAGACTTTTTGTTACCTAATCTGACTTGTTCATCAAGAATCAATGATGATGATTTTCAGTAAACATAAGGGCTATATCTTCCAAATTGTTGAATTCAAATTCCACAATTGTCGAATTTGAATTCCACAAGTGGTGAATTGGTATTCCACAATTGGTGAATTTTTATTCCCCAATTGCTTATATCACCACAGTAAATGGCGGAAGCGGAGACGAATGAGATGAGAATCAATAATCGATACTAACCGATCTCGTATCGATCATGATGACGGTTATGATCCTAATGGCCGAAAAAGAAACATAACGCCTTTCCTCGATTTTACACTTAGCAACATACTCTAAAACATATAGCTCAAATGGATCGCTGGAATAAAACCGCAATAATAAATCAGCATTGGCAGGTTGGATCTGTCCGGACCTCACATGTATACCCGGTGTTAGCTGCCGAGTGAAATGCAGATTATAACCAAAACAAATCTCATATTACAATAATATCGATTTTAATATAATATTCAGGTCTAAATTTAGAACATAGAAGGGAGACTTGTTATTAGCTTTCTTTCAGATATGCATAACAGACCGCGAGTATTTGATTGTTTTCTCCTAATATAATCCGTGTAGGTGGCCTTTAGTGATGCCGAATGGCTGATCAAATGAAAGCTGGTAGTCACTGGCACGCGGGCCTGAGGAACAAAGGTGGTCGCATGTAGAAGACGAGCGTTGTACGCAGTGCCAAAGGGAATCCAAAGGAATCAACGAAAAATTGGCTATGACTGTGAATGTCTCAAACGGGTGGATGTTCTATTGAATCGATATTGATTTGCTGGGATGTTTGGCACGGTTCCAGTTCTATCACTATGTCAGTTGACCTCCGGGGTCACTTGAGCCAGCTCCAATCAACGACCTTCTCTTCAGTGGAAGGATTGACTGTAATTTACACCATATGCCAACATCCCACAACCATCTCAGGCAGTCCCACACATCTCCTTAAGTTAACTAATATGAGTATACGGCACATCCTGGTTTCTAAATCTACACTGCAGATTACAATGTGATCGGAGAAAGTTGTTGTCCTTATTTTCATCTTAGAGTTTTGATGGAACGGCGATAAGGAAAAGGTCATGGATACCGTAACTGTACTCTTGTTAACAGGCTATGTTAAAGTTCAAGTTACTGTAGCGAATTAATGGCATTGGCTGCATAACCTACAACAAATATAAAGTTTCATACAAACATCAGTATTCAACAACCTCCTGGTATATTTCAACAAACGAAAGTTTGTCGCCAATGATGCACACAAAAGAAACATTTGGTGTGTCCTTATAACTCCACCAATAGTACACTTGTCATACTGCTCATGTTAAAGTGGTGCGTAAAAAGATAGCCAACAAGCACTTATTTCAGTAAATGTCACGTAAAAAGGTAACGAATGCGAAAATTCCGCTCTGCCAGGAATGAGGGGGCAGCTATATCAACCAGAACTATTATCAATCTATGTTATCTGGTCTATTCGTGTGCTCTGTTATGTTTACATCAAAGTCAACAGGCGGTAATAAACCGCGATCGTGTGACCCGGGAGAGAGGCTCTCCACTTAATACCTAAGGTGTCGTGTACTAATGAAATACTACCAGGAAAAAGTTACCAGGTAGCCTTTCAGGTGAAGAATATGGTGCTATATATATTTTTTTAAATCGAAGAGAGAGAACAATTCGCTTTCCTCCATATATCTATAGATGAATGGGTTTAAGTTTTATTTTATCTGAAATAATAGTGTACTTGATAACAACTATAGTTTATTGCATGGTGAAGTTTGAATATCATACACATAGCTTTGAGTATAGTTATTCTTTTTAACTATTCACAGCAACAAAACAGTGATAATCAAATTCTACTTTGCTATATTCTTTTTATTATTGATATAAAATATAATTTTGTTAATCAGAACATTTTTCGAAATTGTCATTACCAAACGAATTTAAAAACAGCATGACGTCGTTTAAAATGAGTACATAGATTAACGTTTACTCGAGACGCGAAAACAAATGACACAATTTCTGTGATAGAATGACACGCGTCCGCATCCAATGTCACTGGACGAAACGAATGCTTTTATCTCAGATTTATTCGAAGTGAGATAACAAAATGTAGAACCGACAGTGTTGTTGAAGGGCAAAGTAATCTCATTCTCGGGAGTGACGGAAACCCCGTTATGTCATACACATAATAAATAATAAAGTGATATTTTTGTTGTAAATGTTCCGATTATATTATTGAGATCTGATTTGATCAATATAAACTTCCGCAACAATGACAGAGGTTGGAAGGAGTGCGAATACCGACAACCTCGCGCAGACACAAGATGGAAAGTGCTTGATAAATCTAAATTATCGGGAAAGGCAATATGGTATTAAAATAATATATCTCTGTGAATAAATTAGCACAGGGTGAAGTTCGGACCCTTATATTTGCCCTTGTTTTGAGGTCAACGTCAATTAAGACTTTTGCTTAATATAGACTACTTAATTGTCTGTCTTACTTAACCCATATACGGTAGAGTTCTAACAATCTATCACTAGTTAATGCGAACACAATTCTAACCTTATACAAATATGTTACTCTATTTCAATGTTTGACCAATGATATATGACGGTTACACTGTGGTTTTAAATTACTCCAATGATAAATCCCCATTTGATGTTAGATAGATCCCTGAAAAAGATTTAATAAATCCATTCAACAATTATAACATTCGATGATTCCAACTATATAATCTGATGCACTGAGCACCTCTCATACTTATCACAATATTACCAGTCTTACATTTTGTACGGAAAATCAAAAGGAATACCTTATGTTAAATGACTTTCACCCAAAATATATCTTAAATACATATTATTTGAATGTGGTGGAAGTTCCCGGCCTGTCAATATCCCCGCAACGGCCCAGCGATTATCCTGCGTTTACCCATGGTATTAGGTGAAGGGGGGTTGGGAATTAGTGCACACAATAGGAGCACGCCAAAACTCTTCCATCCTTTTTCAGGACAGAGAATTTGTCGAGATGGATCTCACTTTTAATGGAGCCCCAAACCGACCCTCGGAGACACCGCCTCCCTCTCCTTCTCCCTCTATTAACTCTGTGGAGCGAACCCGAGGAGGGTGCTGTGCGAGACGCTTCAATGCCCAACGTCGCTTCATGGTGAGTTATTCTTCCCTCTCGTCCACTTCACGTTGTTCGAGCTTTTCTTAACCCTGTATTGTTGGCAACTTCTTCGTTTTAGCTCCTCCCAGCTACCCATATACATGTAGTTCAGGTGGCACAATTTAATGACTTACACGCAGGTGCAAATTTTCTCTCCTTTGCTTATTTCTTCATTTCGTCAGTCTTAATTCTTTTCTAACAATACTTAACCTTCTGCTTTTTATAAACACGTTCACCACCTTGCCCTTAGCATCTGCTGATTAGTCCCCAAAGTGTGTGATTTCCAGTCGTACGGTCTCCTCACCCTTTTCTTTAGTTATTTCCCTCTTGAGACGTTATGCCTTTAAGTTTTTACTAACTCGGCTAATTTTGGGCATTCCTACAGATTGGTGAAATCCAGGCGTACGATAGAGTTGACGTGGAATTATCACCGTCGCCACAGGTGAGCGACTGTAGTTTAAAATGTTGTAGGAAAAACTCTCACTTCTAGTCGAGTGCACCCATATTATTAGTAACAGGTAGCCCGCAACTCGCCTTTGATTTTTCAATTCCTCGTGTTAACATGTTATCTGTAGCATCGATATTCTTTAAATGTTCATATAATCTTTTGTAAATTGAAATTAAATGTGAAATAAAATTCAAGTCCATAACAAAAAAGAATGAAACTTAAACAATTACTTGGAGCTTAATTTTTCCACTTAAACTTTTTCGGCAAATTAGTTACCATATTTGCTGCTCTTATCACGACAACCATGTAGCATATGAAATCAGCATGCCAGTTGTATTTCTTTCTTGGTTAAAACAATAACTTTTAAAAAATTCCAACAAATAAATTACCCTTAACGTCAAATTCAAAACTCCGTAGATCTGTATCTAATCACACTTTGGGGAATAATGTAGCCATAGCAAAGGTGCCTGGACAATATCCCGTTTCGTTGCAACTTTCCTTCTTTCATTTTCCTTTGTTGCATTGCCATAATGACTTTTCTATCTATAATTAATACCTTGTTGTCACATGTCTTCTTCACCGTTTGTGTCTTGGTCTGAAGTAGATATTTGTTGTACCTATCTTAGACCAGATCACAATTTCACTGACATCTTTTCTGATTGCTTTGGTCTTCGTCCATGAATTAGCTGGATTTATTTTCTAGCCGTTACTCATTTCTTGATCAGAGGTCTCATGTATATAGTTTGATGGACATGTTTCTTGGTTAATCTCCAACCTGTAAGTTATTCCAAATTACCATAGATCATTTACTGCTGTAAATGACTTTTCTACAGCAGATTTTATTTTGCCACTCCACCCGTAATGAGTAAGGATTATGTCGCTCTGATCTCCTACCTATTTGAACATAATTGGCTACTCTGTGTTCTTATATACAATGTAGCGTGTTGGATGTTAATATTTATTTGCAGAAATTCTGGGTTACTTTCTTATTCTGAAAATTAAATTCCATCAACACAAAAATTGTGTAAGGATAAACATTTAGGAAGCATCTCTTGAACAAAACAACACCTTAAGAGGAGTGATATAGACAACTACAATATGTTCAGCACTGCGGATGTCTAAAGAGTTTTAGATGGCAGACAGATTTGTGTCTGAGAATGTTGAAAGTCTAAGCCAGATTTGGGTTCCTATAATTTTGTCACTGGATAGTTATCTGGAGTTTAAGAAAAGACAATCGGGCAAGATTCAGGATTAGCGAATGTTAGCTCAAGCTGTATTTACCTCCCTCTAATGACAGACCCATTAGTCACCTTGAAGACGACATCTCCGAAAGGTCAAAGGAAAGGCTTCCCAGTTTTAGACAGAGACGGGTCTTGTCAGAGATTGATGGGACGACTGCCTCCTTACGCTTGCACTGCACGGTTTGATTCTAGTGGCCCTGGTTGCCTGTGGTCATTAATAAACCAGCGATGGACAGGGCTTCCGATCACAATACCCACAGCCCATTGCCCAGACGTCAATTGCAATGGACTTTACTTATCTGTAACTAACAGCCTTGTAAGGGACAATTCGCTTAAAGCCAGCAATCAGTAGAAGGGGTACTTTCCCGTCTGTTTAACGATCGCTGTTGCCTACAAGATTGCCACATATCAACAGCTGTCATGTTTAGTTATGGCTGTGCTAACAGTAAATTAGCATTGTTAGAGATTAAACTCTTTTGTGTTTTATTAGTGGACGTGTTTCGAGGTTAGGCCAGTCTGTTCATAACTATAAATGGTCGAGCAGAGATAGCATAGCTCCGTCTATGCTGTTACTGGCCTGAAAGGAAACCATGACATTTGTTGCCTTATCATAACCAGTGTAGAGCACTACGTAATAATAAGGTACTACACCCACACAAATAGAAAATGAAAATAGAACAGTGGCTTATACATCACAGGCTCACTATTTTATCATAAAACAGCGCGTTGTCCATTGCTATCAATGATTTTATTTCAAACCTCTAAGATTAACTTACTATCTCTTTTTTAAGTCCTTTCTTTCGCGTCTCACTTTCTTTTCTTATTGAATATAATTCAAGTACTTGGAATATACAATTACCTTTCAATTGTGGTATCACAGTCAGAAGCTTTGATTTTTACTCCTACTGTATTATAATTTCAGACACGATCCTCGGGCCAGGAATCAGAGCAGGAAGAGCTGAACGACATTCAGATCCGAACCCCCGCAAACAACCGCTCGTCTCGCTCCAGCCTAAATACATTTCCTTGTAACCCGACGTCAAACAACACCCAGACGGTCACTACAGCAATCGTCACGCTGCCAGACACTAGTTCAACGTCTGAGACTGAACCGATATGTACCCCAGGCCCTAGCACCGCTCTTCTCCCACATTCACAAAACCCAAATATGGTGAAAATTTCCACCTTATAACACCGATATAGGAATATAAATTGTATGTATTTTACTCTGACGGACTGCGAATGGATACACACCGTCTCAAAGGCTAAAGTAAATGAACTGACTTTCACGTGAAACTCATTCAAGGCGAGCGTCTACAAATTCAAAGATCCCTCTGACAACCGTATAAGCGGGATAACTCTTAAGGTGTTTTTGATAGCTCACCGACAAGTCTTCCTGACCAGACTCAACTGTGAGTGAAAGCAGTCAAGAAAAGCCCAGCCTAGCTTTTGACGTAGGGTTGTTACGGTCAACAATGGCAAATCATCGATGTAAGGAGACGTTAAAGACAGTTGTGAAAATCGAGGTAACGAAGGAATAGTCTCAGATGGAATTTACAGCGTCAATGTGTCACGATAAATGTTATCTCTGCTATCATTGTCCTGTGCTTTTAGGAATTAATCTTATTGGCATTAAATGGCAAAATCTGAAACCATAACACGAGCACAATAAGTATGTGCCCAAAACAAGTTTCTCTTTGGAGTTATCGACCGAATGTCTTAAGTTGTACTGCATTTTCGCAAAATGGTAACCATGGTTTGTTCCAATGTTTCAAATAACACGTGATAATGTGGATGAAACACGTGATGGCACTATTCAGTTGGCGTGGACCATGATGATAGTATAGGAACCTTCAAAACGAAATGAATTGAAGGTTTTTGTGTGTATTCTGAAAAGTAATATTTCATGCGGATTGACATTTATTTACAGTCCCAAACCCTACGGATAAGTCATTTGTGCTTAATATGTATAAATTCCCCAAGCTCATGTGTTATGAGAGTGGATTTGGGATTGTCTGTGTGTTTGGGGTTAACTTGAATGATAGGTGGAATTATGTACTCGCTTAGTCTCGGCTCACAATGTGGTACATAACCTTTCGATTTCATTTTCTATGGGGATATTTAGGAAGTGATCTGTTATCACAAGGAAGCAACATGTTATAGTGAGATGTTAATTGGAAATGTTCAGTTTCAGGAAAATGTAGGACAAAGCACAACAGCTGTTTAAATAGCAACAACGATTACTATTGTCGAAATGTATCGAAAGGCCTCGCCAGATGTTTGTCATGTTTCTTTTCAAATTGCCTGTTTAAGTAGACGTTTTCCATTCACTCGGGATTCTTGGATTTATAAACCGTTCAATTGAAATTTGGCCCAAGCCACGAACGAGCATGCTACAGACGCGTTGATACCATTCATATAATAATTGATGGTTACTAATGTGTTGAGAGTCAAGATTTGAAATTTCCTTTAATTGGTACTAGGATGAACTACATCGTGCAGTATGAGGGAGGCAGAAACTGAACTCATTGATACCAGGATGAACTACATCGTGCAGTATGAGGGAGGCAGAAACTGAACTCATTGATACCAGGATGAAATACATCGTGCAGTATGAGGGAGGCAGAAACTGAACTCCACAAACAACCAAACAAAGGCATAGCATGAGGGACCTAGACCCAACCCAGCGATTCACTATCAATTAGATCTCTTTTTGTCTTAATAACAAGCCTTCTATAAATAGAAGTTATCAACTACTCTTTTCATACTAAAGTTGTCACTGAAATGTCCTTTTTACTTCTGAATGCCTTTATACTCAACAAACTTATCAACTATAGTGTAATATTTGTAATCGGAAAATTATCTATGCTTTTAGAATATCTGCCTATTCCTTTAACAAGACAGGTTCTGAAACTAATCTTGCGTGGCTGACAGACACTATTTGTCTTATTCCACCTTGTTGATTCTTTTCGCGTGATTTTTCCAATTATGGTATTTATTCTTCCTTCGGAAAACAGTGAGTTGAATGAGCCAAATGGTCAAAGGGAGATAATCCATTTTCTCCTTATCATAAAGGCCGTTTATATATATAGATATATATATATCAAAAGCTATGTCGAGAACTTCCTGTAGACGACTTTCGTGGCAAGATATATACAGTCAAGATAATCATTTTCTTATCGGAATGAATTTTAACTGCAAGATAATATTGAATTCTATTTGCACTCCATTTTATAATGTTAGGCCTATGAATGATAATTTACCCCTTATCAGAGATAATATTTCAATTCGCTGTATATAAAACATATACATGTATATAAAACATAATATATTTTTATCTATTTCACATCACACCGCCATGTTACAGACGCCATTTTGTCTGTCTGTTTGTCTGGAAGCCTTGTTCAGATTTGAACAATGTCTAACTCAAGTTTTGACTGGGTCAGTGACAAGGGCGGCGCTGTTTTGAAAGGGAGACCACCCTTTACGAGTACAAAGTCTTTACGCGTGTTGGCTAGTCGTTTAGCGCTGATTGTTATGCAAACCTAGTAGAAGCGATAAAATTCTCTATTCATGAAAGTCTGAACGAAAGGGACTCTCTTAATATTGTTCGCTTGGATTTGTTCATCGTGATAAATAGTAGAGCTTTGTTTGGTCGCATCATCACCAGTATATCACTTCTAATTGTATGCATTCCCACAAGACACACAAATGCACCTAGTTAAATTAAAAAACGAATAACAAAGTCGAGAGACCTGCAAAACAAAGGCGAGGAGGGTTCGTATGCAGCCTCTACAGGCTGGATTTTCATTATCGACAAAAATAATTTGAAGCAAAAATAAAATTAAAATAAACCCTCCAGAGCTTCATTCTCTACGAGTGTAAGCAAAAATGTTCTCTTAACGATAGGCCTCCACCGGACTTTTTGTATGGAATGAACGCCTTGAGTTATATTTTGTTTTCTAGTGGATCGGACTCGAATTGTTAAGAAATTTCAAGGCAGCAAAAGTTTAAGCACAATATTGACATCAGGGATACATTTATTGAAAATAAAACTCGGGTTAAAACAAACACACGAATGTGACACTTTTTTCATCGACCACATCGAAAAGGTGGTTAAAAGCTTGTAATATTAGACGTCTATCAGAAGTCTATCAAGCAAAAGTATTAAACCAGCCATTACGCAGTCCCAACGGCATTGTGACTTTCAGTGGACTTTCATACTGCCATATGACTCTTTGCGCAAGAAATGGGGGAGGGGAGG
>JAVFBX010045382.1:0-17465 GCA_034783855.1 Mopalia kennerleyi | reverse complement strand
TGCCAAAAAATACACGGAATTTATTTGATGGGGATATGGACCTGTAACAGGCCGGTAAGTCTGCTAAATTCATGATTATGGTCCGCGAGAGATCTTCCGCGGGCCAATTACACGATAAGAACTGTTTAAACTCAGTAGCTACTCTATACCTTGTCACACTTAGGCCATATTCTAGTCAAACAAGCAGAAGTTATCCCTCATAGTTCGAGTAATCGGCAATGTGCATGAGCGTGTAGCACAATGCCGTATATCCTTCTGATATAGGTTCGAACATTGAAATACATGGAAGTCCCATTCAATAAAATCTGGACAACCGGTAACATAGCGCTGTGACAGATAACCAAGAATATGCATAATTTGAGTCTGTGCTCGAAAAGAAAATTATCTTTCTCTGTGGTTAACATGATATTCCGGCAGAGACAATACACTGTTTGAAAAGTGGCAGATGTATTTGATTGGTCTTTTCGTCTTTTTCAATTCACTTTGATCTTAGTCTGCTCCAACAAAGTGAGCGGATAAAACAGGCAGATCTTCTATCCTTTGAAGATGACATATGGGTTAACTTAACATCAGTATCTATTATCTGTTGGATGTATGTCAGACTTACATTGAAGTTGGTTTGACAAGCCGCAGCCTCAGGAAGAAACTTTGCCATGTTCCAGTTCATTTCAATTTCAGGCTGAAACAGGAATTAAAAATAATGAAAAAACAAAAACAAAAAAAAAGCATTGTGCAAAACTTTGAGAAAGTCCTAAGTCACTGGTCTGGGACCACTTTCACTTTCATCGTCCTACAACAAAAAACTATCATATCATACCAGCTGATTCATGTTAAACTATAGGTGTAAAAGTAATGTACAAAATTTAATTTTATTAAGACATTTTGTAAAAGTGACCCTTGAACAAGACTTATCTATGAAATCATTTCTAAGTGTAGGTCCAATATAGTTTGTTTACACACAACACTCATACTACAAATAATTATTGGCTAACGCCATTACGGTGGAAAACCCAGAGGAAACCTCACAAAAACCACCTCTGCGATTGCTGGAGCCACAACATGTGACTCGCTCATATACCTAATGGTCGACTGGCCGACTCGATAATCTGTTCTGTGTATCTTTATTATTCAGAAGTTTTATATCAATGTTTAAAATGTTTGGAATCAGGCCTCTCAACGAAAGTATCACTTGCACTCGCATTGTCCTCACCCAAGTTGAGAACAAGGAGAGTCACGTCAGACCTCAAAATAACATTCACTGGGGTGATAAAAAAATCGTTCCCCTGGTTTTAGTCTCAGGTGGTCGATTTGGAGAATGCTTTATAACAGGTATCCAATCATTCGGGGATCTGTTGTTAAATGGATTCGATTGAGTGAAAATAATAAAACTAAAAAAAATAAATAAATACAAATTGGTTAGTAAATATTCCATCAAAAACAATTAAAATTCATTGCCAATTTTAACTAGATTAACATATAAAATTCTCCACAGCTCACCTTAATCTAAATGTAGGAGAGTGGTGGATCACTCCCCTATATTTTATTCATCCAGAGCCCTGGTACTGAGACGATGATTGATGATATTTACCCCTGTGCTTACAAATATTTTACATAAAAGAGTGCAGATTATTTTTTTTATTAATGTTTAGAAATTCCTTCAGATATAAAAATGCCTCTCACCTTTCTTAAAAATATCAGATAATGCTTCTCTTTGAAAAGCAAAATCCTTGCAAAAAGCTGCAGTTTTACGTCAATGATAATATATAAGTACAATCCCCTATGTTTTTTTATACATTCATTATCTTAGCACAATTATATAAATCGTTTAGCATAATTATATTTATAAGAACATGTATTGGTGTGAATGTTTGTTTTTGTATGTGTGTTGATTTATTTGGCATGTTTGTGTGGATATACATATACGGGTGAGAGTGGAATGTAAACAAGAGAAAGTAAATCTAGTCAACATATGTCTGATAAAAACAGTATTTTATATAACAATTTGTATATATAGTAAATTCTTAAAACACTAGGTTTGTGCAATATTTGTTTAATTTATAACACCCATTGTCTTAATTATTGTAAATCTCATGTTCTGGGGGTATAACTAGTATAGGTGTTGTCACCTGTTTATGCCTTCCTTGATATATATTGTTTATGTATATCTATAGCTGAAAAAAATTCAATAAAAATAAAATTAAAAACAATATGTTTACTCTCAATCAACCTTTTAATAAATATATTTTATTTGTAATAATTTCCACAAATCTTACCCCATCTTCCCCTTCTGTCATATTGACCTCCTCTCCCTGCTGTCTTTGCTGGCTGTCAATCTCCACATCACTGTCACCAGACTCCGCCCCTTCTTCACCAAGGGGTGTGGCCTCTGGGGGAACATTGGGTAGTTTACCCTTTACACCTCCATGGTTTGCCTGTAACAAAATCACGAGCGATTATTTAAATTTAGTTGAAAGAAATTCTTGTTTGAGAAAATTATTTTTAAGAGTCTTTTCTTAACAATATGTGTATTTTTGAGTCACAATTTTGCAATGAATATTTCATTTTTTTATGTATTACAATGGTGGATATGTGTATTAAACCTATATTCTGTGTAAAACATACATCAAACTACATCAGGTAGGCGGGTCTGTAAGCTTATCATTCCAGGATAACCATTTCATATTTTACACTTTTACAAAAAATTAATTGAAAAGTTTTGTTCCTCCAGACAAAAAAACACCTTCATAATGTCTTTCAAATTTTGCAGTTTTACCAATGTATTTACTTACATCTTTTTAGGGGCCTGGCTATCAAATGCATACAATACCATGAAAGACTGTTGGCTTAGTTGATTGGTTTTGATCACTATATTTCAGGTATTTCACTTATAGGAAATTGTCCATTTTTAATTCTGCCTTCTAAGTAATTGGAAAACTGAGGTGAACCCTTGAATAACGACTCGGAGTCTCCCCCATTAGTTGTAGCAGCATATACCCGAGCTCCATTGGGTTTAACTTCATACTCAAGGGTATTTCACTTTATATATGACGGGTGGTCAACTTAACACTACACTGTGCCTGATTATAATGGCAAACTGGGAGGTAACCTCGTAAAAACCACCCCAGCGATTGCTGGAGCCACAATGTGTGACTCGTTCATATAGCTGATGGATTGTTTGTTTGTTTGATTGGGGTTTAACGTCGTACTCAAGGGTATTTTCACTTATATGACGACGGATTGTTCACTTCACACTGTTCCTTGCCCTAGTAAGGTGGAAAACTGGGAAAAAACCTCGTAAAAACCACCCTCGCGATTGCCGGAGCCACATCTTGTGACTCACTCATATACCTGAGGGTCGATAGACGGACTCGATCCTGTGAACGGTAAAATGAAGTAGGCATTAGGAAGCGCGCTCGCTAACCACTACACCACTGCTGCGGGCCTGATGCAAAGACACCATGCACAGAGCGGCTACAAGTTGCTCCTTAGCTTTGAGAGCACAAGGGTAACAGAAACCACCCTCCAACACCTTGCAATATAAAATTTTGATTAGAACTTTTAAGATATGGCCTGGAAACCTCCTTTGACCACTAAAAATGTAACATGTAAATATATTAGGGGCTGTATGAATATAAAAATGTCACTTTATATACATGTACATGTAAGTAACTGCTTGAAGTGTATATAAAGTTTTGTTTAAAACTATTTAACGGTTCTCAAGATACATTAACACTCCACAAGTGACAAACCAAAGTATTGCACACATTACTGTTTGATCTTAAAAGCTGTCATATCTAAATTAGTAATTCCTGCATATAAAGACGTTAAAAAAACCAAAACAAGTGGTAGCCAAGCTCTGGAAACCAAAGTGTGCTATGGATGGGCGGTCAAAGAGAGCGTTTTACATATACATGTATAAAGGGGTATAATTACTTTTATTGAAAGATGTACAGGTACAATAAATATATGGTATTGTGATATAAGTATTTTCTATACATATATCATTGAGGTAAATGTATAGGGGCCAAGCTATGAAAATACTTGGCAAAACTGAAGTTAGACTTTATGCCCTGCAGTTCGGAACACCTGAATTGTACTAAAACGATCTGAACCGATACTCTGCTGATCACTAAATCTCTTAACATTCCAGTCTCTTGTGGAGATCTTCTACCAATGAAGGTAAAAAAATAGTATATCTGCCTCAGGATGATTTACTTTGTCAATGATAAACTGTTTGAACACCATCAAATGTGAGTTTTTCAAAATCGCAATGAAAAGGGTATGGAAAAAGACCCATTTTTTTTACAACTATATGTAGAAAACTCTTAAACCCCCTTGCAATACTGTGAAGTAGATGAAGGTTCTTGAGGGTTTTTCTTACAAATTTTGCAATATTCACTTTGTCAGTAATCATAAGCACAAAAATCAGAGCTGCCCAGGGGCTTAGCCAAAAATCAAAAGTATGGTGTCCAAAATGGTCATTTTGCTTCACTTTTCAAATAACTGGGTGTCCAATTTTGACATCTTCTCTATCTCCTGCATGTTAAAGTTTCTTAAAACAGGGTGTCCAAATGAGGCAATTATTCACTTCAGGGTGTCCATGTGGACGGGTGTCTGTCTAAGCCCTTGGAGCTGCCTAACCTGCCTACTTGTTTTTAGGAGTATTGTCTTAAAATATTGTGTACTTTTGTGTTACAGGATAGCATACATGTAGCAATTTCACTTCTGTGTGTATTTTAATGGCCTATTGGTGTACATGCATTAAACAAAAATTATGTGCACAAAATACATCGGGTAGGCAGGTCTGAAAAAACCTTCTCACTTTTGATGATCTCAGTGTTTAGTTGAGCATGAAAGACCTGCAGAAATATATTAGTCTAAATATTTTAACAAATGTAGACTCAAATTTTAACCTATATGTATAACATACTAAAAGAATTAAAACAAAAACAAAGGAATAACTAAAAAGGTTTTCAGATGCTTCCAATAGAAAATATTCAGTAAAACAAAGAATAACACTAATTTATTGTTCTAATTTTACAGTCTAGTACACAGCACTGGAAATATTTGTACGGTATCGACCCATTCATGTTCTGTGCAAAACAAAATAAAACAAAACAAGAAGAAATAACAAACTCAAAAGAAGGAAGTAATGGGATAAATAAGGAATACAGAACTGGTTTGACATGAAGCCTGTCGTTAGATTGGAGGTAACCCTGTAAGTGTAGGAAGAGAGAAACGGTCAAACCGTATTCATGAATCAGATCACGGCAGAATAACATTATATCTTGCAGGTAATTTTGAATCAAATCACATCATTTGTGGAGAAAGGGTCTTTCAAGCTGAACTATATTTAACAACAGTCACCCAAACAGAAATACTATTCTGGTTGCCTAATAACAGTATCGATGATTCTTAAATTTAAAAGTCAGAAGTACATATACAAATAACATGGAACGTCTTGGCATGGATAACTTGAAAACGATCTCTGGAATGAGATAGAAAATAATGTAGAATACAATAAGTTAATAAGTTATTATCCACACCAAGTCATTCCATGTTTAAGGAAAGTATGAGGTTTTGATAAATGGATGCAACAGTCTACAGATATGAAACATTGTAACAACACCAAAGGATGTTTAATGAGTAATTGCAGATTAAAATAAATGATAGTATTTTTTTTTTAAAAAGATTACAAAAAAACTCAGTGTTTTTTTTGCATACAGGAGGTTTGTCATGGATGGCCAGTACAGGGAGCTCTTCAGTATGTGGTATCAAAGATCACAGCTGATTGGCTGCCTTTAAAATCTGACAGTAACCAATCAGAGTTCGTATAAAGATTTAAACTCGAGCCTAGAGGATTTTGATTGGATCTTTAAAAGCAGGTATCTGTAGCAACCCATGCATGCATGGGTGTGTACATACATGCATGCGTGCATGTATGTACACACCCTGTTATAATCAGTGCTGATTTAGTCGTGGAGGGTTGCCACAGATACCTGCTCAATGTCATGCCGCATCCAGCTATAATATGGAATATTTGTACCAAGTTTTATTAAATTATGATGAGTAGTTTTTAAATTGAGTGCTGGAAACCAAGTTTAGACTTTGGCACCACATGATGGATATATGCCAAATCGATTCCAAGCAACGTTTTGCAACATGGAATTATCCCGCAAGGTTTTATTGGAATCTAATAAACAATTTTTCATTCAGAGGTAGAAAACCAGAAAGTTGATGACTGGTCATAGGGAGGGACAACCCCATACCTCTAATGTCATATGGTAGGTGCATATGGAAGGGGAGTGAGCATTTTAATATAGATACTTTTAAACAATGAATATACATATAACTTGTTTTAATAGAAAATCAATGTACATGAGGTGTGATTTCTGTGATCAGAGACTTAGGATAGTTTAAAGAAAAAGTTTCAACGAAACATACATTTTAATGTAATAGTATTCTTATATATTTTTTAATAATATTTTTTCTATATTTAGATAGACTTATTATTTCTGTCTGAGTGAGGAAGTATGAAGATTAATTGATTCATACCTAACCCCATGCTTAAAGATATTTCACTTAAATCACGGGGCTCTTCTCCAACAATAAAAACAAACATAAAATCTGACAGACGTCCTCTCGTGGGATATTCAAAATACTGCCATAGGACAAAACTTTCCACCTTGTCCTAACCTTGTCTACTTTGTCCTCACCTTGCCAATATCTAATTTTCTTTAAAGACGTAACATTCAATTTTGATTCCGTTTGCAAGATCTTCGAGAACTAAACACTCTACTTTGACCTCACCGTGACAAGATCTTTCAGGACTAAAGCATTCCACTTTCTCCACTTTCCAAAATCTTTGAGAACTACACAGACTTCACCTTGACAAGACCTTAAAGGACTTAAAATTATACTTTGACCCTGACAAGATCTTTATGGACTAAAGCATTCCACTTTCCCCACTTGCCAAAATCTTTGAGAACTACATGTAAACAGACTTTACCTTGGCAAGACCTTAAAAGATTTAACATTCTATTTTGTCCTCACCTTGCCAAGATCTTTGAGTATTTTCTGAACATGTTTAGTGAGAGCCCTGGTGTCTTTAGCAGCCTGCGATCTATAAACGTTCTGCAGTTGGATATATCTCTCAGAGTCCGCCGTCATATCAGGAATGGTACCACGTAGGGGAAGACAGCCTACATACAAAAATAGATTTGTTCAGTTTTTCAGTGTTTTTCATTTACTCAAAATTCAGCTGGATTATTCCATTTGTAAGTCTTTGATGAATATGTTGCAATTGGACTGTTTCCCATGCTAGAGTGTTTTTGTTTGTTTGTTTGATTGGGGTTTAACGTCGTACTCAACGGTATTTCACTTATATGACAACGGATTGTTCACTTCACGATGTTCGTTGCCCAATTACGGTGGTAAACCGCACCCCCCACCCCCTCCTGATTGCTGGAGCCACATTGTGTGACTCACTCATATACCTGAGGGTCGACAGACTAGATCCTGTGAACGATAAATCGAAGTAGGCTTAGTAAGTGCGCTTGCTAAACACTAAGCCACAGCCGCGGGCCCCCCATGTTAGAGTGAGACCATCACATTTTAAATGGATCTCTATAATGAGTTGATGTAATATTGAGATATGTGATACATGTATACACACTGTATACTCTATAGCAACAGCAGTCTGTTGATATAACTCTTTTCCGTGTTAGAAATCACAAAATGAAACTGGGGTTCAGCATGTACATGTACACCAAATAATAACTTTATTCACATGAGAATAACATAAAATAATTCACACTCATTTTGAAAATAAAGTTGTTCTATCCTTATCAATATTGAAGATAAGTCTTTAAATTGTTCCCATTTAAACAGATAATCTATTTATGCCACTTATTGGCAGCAAAAACAGAAACATCAAATTTACAGGAGACATTTTACATAACTGACCTTGACCTTCGTTTTCTGTGAAATCTCTGAGGGCTTTAACTAATATCCAAAAATTCTTACTCTGAAAAAGATGATTAAAAAAAAAGATGTAAAAAATGACACTAGTCCCCACCTTGTTACAGTCGTGCCATATGTCTGGTCAAAATGGACGATTGATTGATTGATGTTTAACGTCATGCAATGATTCCCAAGGGTTTTTATAGACACCTTTTTATCAAGAATACCCCGATGAAAAATTACGGCAAATTGAGTTTTTCTTAAATTTGATATTCAGTTTTGTTTGAGAAATTTAGTTTTGGCTTATTTCGGCCACTGGCGAGCTCTATAATTCAGAATTAACAGTGAATTTTCGATAAAAAATTAGTCAAATTGAGTATTAATGCATTTTGCACGCCAAAGGTGCGCTAAAAATATTGAGTTTTAGGCAATATCAAAGTGAGTTTATCAGGAATTTTTGTCTATAAAAACCCCTGATGTCTGAACATGCCTCGGCCATTTCCGCACCGTAAATAATCTCTGATGTAGAGTGGTTCATTTCACGGGAGGTAACTCACATGGATTTACTTTCATCATATAGCTGACTTATTCACATGTTTATTGTTTACGTCTGAAGGTTATTCTTGTGTTGATATGACGATGACATTGGAGCTATATTATTATTAAAATACTTACAGCAGACGAAATTTGAATTATTTGCAACAAGTCTTACATAAGAAAGGCACAGTGTTTTGTTTAAATGTTATTTTACCTGAGAAAGTGGCTTGTTTGATGTGTTGTTTTTTTTACAAATCTGCGGAGTACTTTGGTAGAAATCCTCTGGCGTTTAACATAAAACGTTTTCGTGTAATGTTATTGCTTCTATTCACCTTCAAGATAACTCTAGCCATACGAAACGTGTTCCGACATGGCCTTTTCTAGGTCAAAGTGCTTTTTTTGACCTGCTTAAGTTGATTCTATGCAAATGTGTCACCAAAACTTGAGCATTTCAAAATAAGCCCTTGAAAAGCAGGAACCAATGAATCACAAACTTTTATTTCATTTATTACCAATTTACCATTTATTTAAAGTCTACTTTAGACATTAACAATTTAATATCATAAATTGTATGAAAAAAGGGTGTAGAACCCATAAAAAAAGTTTAATACTGCGTTCAGACGACGAAAGTTAAGTTGGCTTAACTACCAACCATTCTTCGAGCCTGGTTTATTTTGTTGTCTGTGCGACAGCGATTAAACTTAAGTTGCCTTAACTTGCATCTGCTTTTGAGGTGGCTGACAACCGGGCTTTACTTCTTTAAGCCGGCTTAGTTTGCCCGTCTGAGCAGACCTAGCTAGCATAAAGCCAAGTTTGATTTCGCCTCTATTATGACGATGCATACGAACGCATGTCAATTTACCACCCCCCGTGGGGGAGCGGGTTGGCCAGTCCTGCAGAATACTCCCTCGGCTTCCTCGGTCGATCGTAAGAGGCGAGTAAAGAGGAGCTTTCTGTAGCCCTGGTGTTCTCAGAGCTAAAGGGAAACAGGAAGCTGATCTGGTTGTACGTTTTACTTTTGTCTCCGTCGTCATATATGTGAAATACCCTTGAGTACGACGTTAAACACCAATCAAACAAACAAACAAACCAATAAAAGATCCACTTTGATGCATGGTGATTCAATATTCGTTTTTCTTTATTTACAAGTACATGTACATTGTAGCAAGTCCATTCTTGACAAAAGTTTTAAAATAAACCTGAAACATTGAATGACAATTCATCCATGTGTATATTTGATTGGATTTGTAAAAGTCTACCTTGTGAAACTGACTATCTGCAGAGTTTGAAATAAGGTAAAATATTTAGATTTTTATCAGTTATTTTAAAATTAAACTGTTATTTTTATTTACCATAGACAATTCGATAAGTTGTGGTCAGTTAATGTCTGATTTTGATCAAAAATTTCCGAGAACAGGCCTTTATTTCCATCCCAGTATGACCCTCTGGCTATTAAGGGTAGTTTGTTTGAAGAGTGGCAAAGTTGTCTTTACTTTCATGTAACACTGGAGGAAAATTATCCTTCTGAATTCTAACATTATGAAAATGCTTCACATCTTGGTTATGCTTGTGTCAATTATTGTTGGAATAATTACACCGCCATCATGTAGGTGAAATACTTTTAACTTGCCTTATTAAGCATGGCGTAAAACACCAATCAATCAATCAATCATCCCAGTACATGTACTGTGTACATATACATGTAGTACATGTACCTAAATATGTATATCTATGTATTGTTAATTTTTATCTGTAGTTCCGATCTGACATTGACAAGCTGGCACAGACCGGGTATTAATACAAGTTAGAAGTTACCCAGGTTAATAATGTAATTTGTTAGGTGGTTGTGTTAATGAGGTGAGCCAGTGTCACTGGGAATGATTACCCTCTCCATCAGGCCCCTGTGTCGTCTGGGTCGCTTTGCCAAGCTCATTACAGATGTGCCTTCACTCAGCTTATTGCCACATAATTGGGATGAATAGTGCCTTATGTATATGGGGGCTAAATTCTGCCAAATTACTATTACATGTACAGCCACACTACACATTGAAACATGCCAGGCTCCTAGATAATAAGGCCATCCTAAATAATTGTTTTGTTTCCTGAAATCCGACTAACCACAAAATTCAAGATAAGTCAACCTTTTTTTGTGTACTATTGTTTATTGGAAAATGGGGAACAACTTATCATTACCGGTAACTTGAAAAGTGAGAAAAAAAACAGATGCATATCTTGCAGTTCGGGGGCTTAGCCAGAAATCAAAAGTATGCACTGTATGGTGTCCAAAATTGTCATTTTGCTTCGTTTTTTAAGTAGCTGGGGGGCCCTCTGGCTATGGGCAGTTTGTTTTAAGAGTAGCAATGCTGTCATTACTTATCACTGGAGGAATATTAACTGTCCAACATTATGGAAACGCTTCACATCTTGGTTGTGCAAACTAGTGTCAATTATTGTTGGAGTATACCCCCGTAATATTAGTGACACCCTTAAGCATGGCGTAAAACACCAATCAATCAATCATTAAGTAAGTAAGTGGGAGGCCCGCGACTGTGGCTTAGTTATTAGCACATGTGCTTATTAATCCTACTCCAATTTAAGGTTCACGGAATGGAGTCCATCTGTCGACCATCAGGTATATGAGTGAGTCACATGATGTGGCCTTGGCAATCGCAGTAGTGGTTCATATAAGGTTTAGGCCTGCTCTCAGTTTTCCACGGTAATTACATAAGGAACAGTGTGGAGTGGAGAATCCGTTGTCATATTAGTGAAACACCCTGTAGTACGACATTAAACCCCAATTAACACAAAAAACAGAATGAAATAAATCGGCAGCTATTTTTTTCAGAGAGACTTTGAAACCAAGTAAGAAAGCAGAAGAAGGAAATGGTGAGCCTGCAGAAAAGAAGCGGAAAATTGAAGAGAAAGAGACTGTCATGGTGAAACATGTGAGTCTATTCAAGCTCATTGATGCAGTAAACAGATAGATAGCCAAATAGGATTTCTCTTGTATATTGTCCTGACCTCATTGGCTAAGTGGCAATGTGTGCGCTTCCTAATCCTACTCCAATTTATCATTTACAGGATCGAGTCCATCTGTGGACCATAAGGTATATGAGTGAGTCACACGATGTGACTCCGGCAATCGCGTGATTTCCACCATAATACGGCAAAGAAAAGTGTGAAGTGGACATATAAATAAAATACCCTTGAGTATGATGTTAAACCACAATCAAACAAACAAACAAACATTGGCTGAGTGGGTAGTTTAATGACATTTATCTAGCTGCTGTCTGACTTTGATATACCAGTATACCACTTAAGGGCGTTGAGTCCATCTGTCGCCATCCGGTAGTTTTGTGGTGAGGCACTGACAATCATGGAGGTGTATCCAACAAGGTACAAGGAACAGTGTGTAGTGGACAATACTTCGTAGCATAATTAAATACCCTTGGGCATGGTGATTAAACCCAGTCAAACAAATCTATCTGCTGGCCCACCTTCGACATGTATGATACAGCTTTGGGAGTAAATATCTACAGTATTAATACTTATGAACCAAAGCCATAGGAGTCTCATAAGGTCATTCCAACAATTGCTTGGGAGGTTTGAAATAGATTTATGTAAACACTAAACATATTTAGCTGTAATCGCACAAAGCGTGAGGAAATAATAAGTAAATGTGAACAAAGTGTAAACTATTTATTCGTAGATTTTTGCATTGAAAGATGATGAGTGCCCAACACAGTAACATTGCTATTTTTAGGACATGTTAGCAGCCACATTCAGTGCTGAGTTTATAGAAAGTAAAGTTTTCGTTTTTGTTTCTTTCAGAAGGAGACATTTTCCAGATTAAAGGATGCTCTTTGTGTGGATTGGACAAAAGAAAGTAACAGTAAAAAAGTGAAAAAGACACCTTCAGCATATTTTATGCTACGAGGTAATTGGCTAGAAACCTACTGTTACGGGCTGCGATATAAAAGTTTTGTTCACATTTGAAAGAGAAATGAGTCTTATTGCAAAATCTTAGTTTTAAGCACTTTATAGGTCTAACTGTCATGAAAGTTTCCATAGAAGGAGGACTTAAGGGTTAGTTTATCTGCTTGCTTAGCTTACTTCGATGTACTGTCCACACGTGCAAGTCCGACCATCAGGTATACCAGTGAGCTACATGATGTGGCTCTGGCGATCACTGGTGGTGGTTTTAACAAGGTTTTTTCCTGGTTTTCCATAGTATATAAGCTATGAACAGTGCAAGGTGTACAATTCGTCATCATATAAGGAAAGTACCCTTGAGTACGCATTAGACCCCAATCAAACAAACAAACAAATCCACAGAAGAAGCACTCTGGCAAAGTGTAGTAATACTGTCTTAACTAAGCATTTAAACTTCATCAAAACACTTCATAATTAATGTTTGTGCTAGTTTCTATTATTGTTGGAATACACTACCATCTTACAATTCGAATACCTATCTGCGAGGCATTATGACCAATCCATAGAGGGTGGCTGACAAAGAGTTTGAGTTTCCCAGTGGACCTCGGGTATATGGGGTTAAACAAGGTTTCTTCACATCTTTCCTTCAAATTTAAGAAAGGCAAAATAAGGAACAGACAATTTGTCTTCATATACTTAGGGAAAAATCATTGAGGGCCACTTTAAACCACACTGTGACAGTCAAGAAAGTGTTAATTAAAGGTGGTAAATACTCTTTATGTACAAGACTTCATATGAATTTGTTTAAGTTAATGTTTTTAATATTTTCAGTCATTTTAAAATTTATTGATGCGGAGGGAAGACAGCCTTTAGTCTCAAAGAAGAGGGAAGATTGCAAAAAGCTTTTGGAACTCAAGAAAGAGTTTATTGATAAGCAGGGAATCAAAGAAGACCTTATTCCAGACAACTTCATCAGGTATTTCTAATCTATCAGACTACTCAGTAATGTGGTACAAAAATGAGTGCTTGACTGGAAGATTGTTGAAAAGTAAAATCCAGTTCAGTACTGTTTAACTGTTATTGGGAAAAATAACCATTCAATTTTTTGGGAAAATGAATTTCTGTCACAACATTGAAACACTTCAGAGGCAAATGTCACTCAGATTTTCAAATTTCATTCCTGAGTTTTTAAATCTAATTTTTTACTGGCTTATACCATAATCATCCATAATAATTTCTTTGTTTCCTGTAACCCTACCTTGGCTACCTACCCAAAACAATCAAGGGTTGGTATTTTTTTAGTACAGTTTTAGGAAAATTGGGAACTACTTTTCATGAACAAGAAAAAGAAAAAACTCCTTACTGGAAAAAGATGTGTTATGTGATTTTTGTCAATGAAAATACACTGCCATTAAATAGTGAAGTAGCCAACAACAAGGCCTAAAATAACAAGATATAATGCTTTATGAAACAGTTTCATACAAAAGTGCTTTTTATGTGATTAGTTAAAAAAAATGAAAAAAATAATCCCTCTCTACCTGGTCACATTTATATTATTTTGGATGGCCTAATTTTCCTAGAACATGAAATCTTTATGCTCGAAAATCCTGAAATTTCATGATTAATTCTACAAGAACCCTGACAAAGTATTGAATTTCTTGAGATCAACTTTGTGTCTCCATCCGTGTTCATTACCCTGTGATTGTTATGTTATAGTCCTGCCTTGTCTTTGTTTTCTGCCAGTAGCATTGAGGGTGGTATTCTTCACTCATTGTCAGCAGTTGGGCGGACAAGACATCGTATGAGGGATATGTTAGTATAATAACGTGGAAACCCAAATCAAACAAATTATTTTCCACTAATTACAAACACTGCAATGTGGTAGTATAGAGACTGGCAGCAGGAGTAGGAGGTCAAACATACTCTGGCTATTAATTCTACTGTGTGTGAAGTGAATTCAGTTTCACTGCTCAAATTATTAGACCTCGATGATTGATTCTTTGATACATGTATACCATTTCGTTTTCTTTCAGTCATTGCTTTGCTCAACTTAGTCCAGTGTCTGCTATTGTTGGTGGTGTTTTAGGCCAGGAAATCATCAAGGTGGGTATTCCATTAGGATTATAAGAATAGCTAACCTGTCACTAATACGCCTGGCTACTGTGGCTTAGAGGTTAGCCAGTGAGTCTGCCTGCTAATCCAACTTCAATGTTCTGCTCACAGACTACCTGTCAACCTCAGTAATGGATGAGTGAGCCCTCTATCTAGGGGCAGTTTGTTTGAAGAGTAGCAATGCTGTCTTTTCTCAGCATTGGAGGAAAGTTAACTTTCCAGCATTATGTTAATGCTTCACATCTTGGTTGTGCTAGTGTCAATTATTGTTGGAATACATAGCCGTCATATAAGTGAAATACCCTTAAGCACGGCGTAAAACATCAATCAATCAAGCAATCAGTTAATCATGTATAAGTGAACCATCAGGTTTATGAGTGAATCACACAGTGTGGATCTGGCAATCACAGGGATGGTTTTTAACAGGTTTCCTCTCAGTTTTCCACTGTATTTTAGCAAAGAACATTGTGAAATAGACAATCCATTGACATGTTAGCTGCACCCGTGAATTCGACATTAAATCCTAATAAAACAAAAACACATCACTTTAGGTACTGTACATGTGTTAGCCAATACCCTAAGTAAAGTGTTTTTCAGTAAGAGTTTTATTTATTTGTCTTTGCAGGCTGTTTCCAAGAAAGACCCACCTCACAACAACTTCTTTTTCTACAATGGTATTGAAGGCAGTGGACTAGTAGACAAAATAACATCATGATTTTCATCATCAGTTTAACTGTGGTGCTACATTAAACAGTAACTATGGCGATCAGAACCCTGGAGACGGTTGAACCTGACACAGACAGTGCAATGTGTATTCTCAACAATTCCTGGATATATACTCTTCCAATAAGATATACATGAAGAGATTGATAAACCCATTTCAAGTCGCATTTGTTTAGTGCCCGGCTTGATAGAGTTCTAATTACAATGACAACCTAATACCAAGTGGTTTTCTCTGGTAAAACAAGTCAGAACTTTCCGCTGTTGTTTAGTACATGCTAAAGGCAATGTGTTGGAGAAGCTATTCATAAAGTCAATGGGGTTCCATGTACTCAAAACTAGTTTTCTGATCATTTATTAATTAACCTTCACATTTTGTTTAGATTGTGTTGATTTTGGGAGTACACAATGATCAGAGAAGTTAAATACCATAGAATCATAAATCATGTAATAATAATAGCATTATTTCAAGAGGGTAATGTATTACTAAATACTCAATCAGCAGAATAGCTGGTCTGCCTTGGGGTCTTCAGCATCAACCAATTAATGTTAGAAAACTTCAACTTTTTGGCCACGGAATTTTGTTCTTAGTCTGTTGTCCGGTACAACGTTTTCTTCTGGGCATTAAAGCTAATGCCCATTGGTTAGGTTAAACATGTTGTGTACGAATAGCCAATCGGAGGGAAGTTTACGACTGCTCGATGAGCCACTTACAACAACTTGCTGTCTTTTCTGAAGAAAATTCGAGCCACTTTGAGCTTGTGGTAGCCGAAGAGTTCCTCAATGATATGATAGCAACAACAGTTACACTAAATACACAGTAGTTTGATGTATAAATGAGTACAAAATAAAATAATCAAATTAAAATTAAATCTTGCCTTTTTCTGTTCAAATCACTTTTTCCTTGTGTTAACAAATGTTCAATTTCTCAGCTCATGTAAATGTTCAATGTTAATCAAACGGTCAATTCGATGTCCATTTCAATTATGTCAGAGTGAGAAAATATTGTAGGTTACGGTGGATATGATATTTACAATAAAATTAGAATCCTTGAACTGGCATCAAGGGTAGTTTTCTTCACCAATTTGGCTGGCACATACTGATGTGTGTGAAATAACCTTAAGTACAGCATTAAACCCCAATCAAACCAACAAATTAATACTATATAATACAAAATTGTATTATGTACAGGAAAAAAAAAGTGTATAGAAATTTGATCATAAATGTGTCCTTTAAAAGTAACATTCTCTGCACTTACAATACCTGACTGACATTATTCAAGGTGATCACATAAAGGTATGGTCCTAACCTAGGGCTCAACATATGCGCCTACTAATCCCACTTCAATGTACCATTCACAGGATTGAGTACATCTGTCAGCTATCGGGTTACTTCAGGTATATGAGGGAGTCATATGATGTGGCTCCAGCAATCCACATACACAAAGAAACAAAACACATGTAGTCCTGTGTTAAATAACGCTAATCACCAAAACATGTTGCTTAGGCATGCAGAAATGACTGCATGCTTAAAAATGACCAACTTTACTCACCTATTGATATTTGCTTTTTGTTGAAATGATACTTTCTTAGCTTTAACAGATTCTGTTTTTGTAGAGGTTAAAACCTGTCGCCAATAGTAAATGCCGACCACTTACATGTAGACAACTCAGTCACCCGACCTTCTACAAAACTAGAAGGATCCTCAGCTGGTGTCTAGGTAGCGGACATTCACTACCCCTCTGAACTAGAATCTGTTCAAACTCAAAAAGTGTTATCCCAAAATAACGAAAATACGGTTAATCTTCACTTTCTGAAAGACACAAAAATTATCATTTACTCAAATATTGAAGATTTGTGCCATCTGAAATGTTTATCTGGAGTTTCATTTGTTTGATTGAAAATTTGATGAGAACAGACCTGATGCAACTCTTTATGGAGACTGGTTATTATGGTTAATCTCCATATCTCTGTAATACCAATTTGTAGGTTGATTTATTCCTAACCTATACCAAATATCTTGTTGGCTTCTGAACAATACTTTATACACCAATCCATTCTAATGGTCATAACCTTCTCTTGAGATGTCTATAGGTTACCCATAACACAACTCGAGATTAAGGTTTATTAAAGAGGCACTAGCGCCCAAAATTAGCTTTTATCAATAAATTCAGATCGCTACGATTTTAAGTGGTATCAAAG
>JAVFBX010045271.1:0-17468 GCA_034783855.1 Mopalia kennerleyi | reverse complement strand
ATTCATGATTTAGGTCCGCGAGAGATCTCTCGCGGGCCAATTACACGATTAGAACAGTTTAAACTCAGTAGCTACAGGACTGCCTGTTAAAATATGTACTTTTAGGCTACCTTGGATACTAGTTTGCTATCTTCAACTGTCATTTTTCGTCCAATCGGATGATATCCCTCATCTCCTAAAACAAAATTTATATCAGTGTTCATATTTCGCGGCCATGTCGGGAATTAAAACAACAAAATCTAAATATTTTCCACTCAGCCATGGTTGATACAGTGGAATTTGTAAGCCTAGTCTTGACAGATGATTTTGATTGGCTTTACTCTTCACGTGACCGAAACACAGTAATCTAATTGGTCAAAGGCCTTGAACAGGAAAACAGTGCAGATCAAAATGGCGACGAAGTAAGTAGATTTCCACTGGCTGTGGATCAAGAAACACTGAACGCGACAGATAGAGGCAAAAATGCCGAACAAATCTACGCGTACAACAAGGCTACGGCCCAGAAAGCCACAACCAAAGAAGAAAGAAAAGAATTTACAAGAAAGAAAGGCGTTAGAAAGCGGTATGTATCACGCAGTTTCATCGAATAATGTATGAAAATGGCTGTCTTGGCCAGTTTACTGTCACTGTTCCAGCCGGCTGTTCTCTTTACAACTTACGGATTACGATCTAGGTTTTATTTTCATTCATAGGTGCAGGCAGTCTCAACGAATTTGTATAAATTCAGCGTTGAGACAAAAATCATATTGGAAGTTATTTTATGGACGTGAATTTGGTTTGAAGTTTTTTGACGTTCCGAACACGTTATTCCAATCCGGAACTGAACAGAGAAGACGTTACGCCAGTCGTTGAAAGCGTCCAACACAAATTGATCTTTTTGTTATTTTCAATAGTCGCCAATTGACAACATGTAGCTTTTGTGAAGTTTAATATCACACATAATTAAAGAATTTCTTTCAGAAATAAATAAATATAACCCTTGTAATCATGTGACATTTTAAATAAATTCACATGTAGGCCCTATATTGAATGATTATGTTGAATCATTGACAAGCAAATATTATTATTCTGTTTAAATAGTGTTGATTTATTTGATTAAAGTGTTTTGACATAGATGCTATTTTTATTATTATTAGTTAAAAAATTTTTTATATATATATAATTTATATTCGAGCCTGTCTGTCCACCATCATCTATATATGAGTAACAGTGTGGCTTCGGCGAGTCGCAGGAGATTTTTTTTTTTTTTTCAAGGTCTCAAATTTGTTAAATTTGGGTTTTTTAATCAGTCATCTTTTAATGCAGTAAGTCCAATTTTCATAATTAATTAAAATTGCTGTAAAGAGAGAACTGGACAAAAAGATATAACCATTACTAGATTATTATGACACTAATAAACATGCAGGATTTCATGGGTGTATATGTAGCTTAAAGCTGAAAAATTTAGTTTCGACAAAAAAATTAAGTGCTAGAATTCTTGCAAAACTAACTCAGCTGTACACTTGCGAAGAGCTGATTCAAAATTTTCAAACTTAAAATAAAATGACTTCTTACTGGAGTTAAACATATGACTAAAGAGCCAAGGTAATTGATTAGCTAGATACATGTATAAAAAAATGAACATTATCGAACAGAAATGTTGGCATATATGATAAACTCACTTAATGTTAAAATGCCAAATGATCAATCGATATTCAATTGTGACTTTAATAATGATAACTCCAACTGTAGCAGATACCTTTTCATTGGTATAATCTCTTGGGTGCACAGCATGCATCTATATTTCAATATTGGATGCACAAAGTGAATGAATAAATAAATAAAAAAATATATAAATAAATCTGGGTGCATAGGTGTGCTGGTACAAAGGTATAATTTGGAACCCTGCCTAACCTCATTGGTTGAACCAAACCCAAATTTAATCATTAGACCAAATCTTACTTGAATTGTTTCACCAAATGAAGATGAAAATTCAATGATAAAACTCCCCCATCAGAGTATTATTATAAAACGCGCCTCTTATCCTACAAAAATGTCTAAGAATAAAATACAGGCTACAGTCCTACCAACCAATTTTTCTTTAAACCAGTTCATAGAAAGACCAATTTTGTATTTGAACAACCGTTTTAATCCTATAAACTCCAAGTTATGGCAATGTATTTATGCAATGTATCTTTTAGAACATTTCAAGAAAAAGGTGTATAAGAGGGCATACTGTACAGCACAACTATATTCTATTTAAAATTTCCTGTATAATAGTTTATAGTAAGTTAAATTGAAACCTTTAGTTTAGTTTTCCGTGAGCTTAAATAATGTCATTGACAACAAGGTAGTGGAGGTGAATGGGATTATCACATTAGCTTAGCCTTAGGCTTCACAGTTCCTGTTGTGTTTATTTTTGTAATGAAGATTTGTAGTTCCAGGAATTAATCTAGCAATATTTTCAAACCTCAAACATCCTTGATTCTACAATAATGTAACATGGGAACCATCTTCTCTAGGGTGTTATTCCGAGCTACTCTGCATTAATACAGCCCTTGTCCGATAAATCACATATAAATAGAATTACAGCTACGCCCCCTGGTGGATAGAGTGACCAAGTTTCGAGCTAAAGCGCTGATGAGATATGTTGGACTCTACAGGGTATGTCTATAGCGTGAACGATCGTTTGGGTTACGTATAGGTCGCCACACCTTCGATTTGGATGAACGGTTTACCGTTCCCCAACAACAACACCATGTTAAATTAACTGCTAATTTTCTCCTTATAATCCATGTTAAATGGCATAGTTAAAAAAAAAAAGAACATTTAAGTGTTGTTTTAGTCTCGAATAACCTTCTGTTATCTACAAAAGGCGATTATATGGATTCAAAAGTAAGAAAGAATTTCGGCCGCAAAACACGTATATGAAAATTGGACCCTAAATTTAATTTGGAAATGAGATGATTTATTAGATTCAAATTACAATTAATGCTATCAAATTTGTGTTTAAAAAAAAGGTTTATCAATTCATGTATACATATATGTAGGGTAAGCTTATTGAATAAAATTAAACTCATTTGGGAAGATCAAACTTTAAATTCTTTGCTCAGTTTTTATAGGTGACTGTATGTAAGCGATCAATTATTAATACCAATATAAATATAGAATAATATTAATTAATAGAACAGTTATAACAAAAAAATTCTTTCTCTATTTTTCTTGGTTTATATCAAGAAATTTTGTCCTATTTAGGCTGTTTAAATACTGGTTACTTAAAGGCCCTGTACAGTACACTCAACCTGTAAAATATCACACTTATAAAAGACACAACTCTCAATGGTGATTTTTAAAAGAGACAGAGAATACCCAACAGTCTTTTTCCTGAAAAACACTGCTACATGGTGTTTTTATTCAGTTCTCGTTTGAGTAAAATCTAGTTCTTTTAACAAATATTCCTGATGATGCACATTTGTATGACAAAGGTAGCCTATCTTTTTTATAAAGAAGACTATTTATTATGAATTATGATCATATTCTTAATAAATAGCTAAACACCCCAAAAAATAACATCACATATTTGGCAGTTTGTGATGTACAATAACCAGAAAATGACGCGTGGTAACCGATTTTGTGAAACCGGTTGCCAGCTAGGAAATAGTGGTAACCGGAAAACGGGTTGCCATAATTGGGGCTTAAGTCATACCCTGTGTATTGCGTCCTGTTGTTGTCCTGTATTTTCCCGCCTTGTCTTTGTTTGTTGCCAATGGTATCGAGGGTGATTTCTATCTCCCATTGGGCTGGTACATCGTCCTATAAGTGAAATACCCTTGAGTACGACGTTAAACCCCAATCAAACAAGCAAACAAATCCACA
Organism: Mopalia kennerleyi; assembly: GCA_034783855.1. Lineage (NCBI taxonomy): Eukaryota > Metazoa > Mollusca > Polyplacophora > Chitonida > Mopaliidae > Mopalia > Mopalia kennerleyi. Next base: position 13,613 of record JAVFBX010045271.1, on the reverse strand, counting down.
CAAACTGATGATAAACACTCTGTTATCTCTAGAGGGGCAGTTGGAGAGAGCTTCCTGTTGCCCCGGTTGAGCTGGCACGACTATGTGAGTGAATAACTTAAGTATGATGTAAAACACAAATCCAACTGACATCAATCACCATGACTTCATGTTATTATAAACTGATGGTTGTATGTTTAGGTGAGGAAGAGATCCCAGGCTTGACCGACAAGACCGTCCCCAGACGTCTCGGACCAAAGAGGGCTAGTAAAATCAGGAAATTGTTTAACCTGAGCAAAGAGGATGATGTCCGACAGTATGTTGTCCGTCGCCCACTTACCCCTAAAGAAGGTTGGTCATATTGTTGCGCCCTCTGCAGGGGTTCATAGACGTCCAGTTTAACTAACCTAAATGGTAGCTAAGTTTCAGAATAAAATCAATTTGAGACATCATTTTAATGCATCATTTTTTAAAAACTCAATTCAGACTCCCATTTCTAATGTTTAAGTATGATAAAAATAAATAGTTGGGCTTTAAACAATGAAAACAATTCAATATGTCACTAAAAAAACTGAATTCTGTAAGGTAAAAAACTCAATATTTTGACGTCAATAAGCCCCTGCCTCTGGCTAAGTGCCGTGCCGTTATCAAAACGCTTCACATCTTGGTTTTGCTAGTGTCCACTATTGCTGGAATACACCACTGTCATATAAGTGAAGTACCCTTTAGCACGGTGTAAAACACCTATCAATTGTACTGTTGGATATAGATATCACTTGAAAACAAGCATGTATTTTGTAAATCTGACCTTCATTGTGCTGTATCCGATCAGGTTTTGCATTAACATGTGCTCGTCTTTTAACTGGTCTTTTATTGCCAAGACTGTGAAGGTCAGTTTTCATTACCCATCATCCTGGATACCATCAATTCAACCTCCAATACAGCTTAACAGTTGCAAATGAAAGAAATCACCTGATTTATGTTATAAACTAATTAAGAGTTTTATTTGTTTGACAGGTAAGAAGGCCAGGACAAAGGCCCCTAAGATTCAACGCCTTGTCACCCCTGTTGTTCTCCAGCGTAAACGCCACAGGCTGGCCATGAAGAGACGCCGTGCCGCAAAGAAGCGAGAAGATGCTGCAGAATACGCCAAACTGTTAGCTCAGAGATTGAAGGAGGCTAAAGAACGTAAAATGGAGCGCAGACGATCTGCTTCAGCCTCTAAGAGCAGGGATTCCATCCGTGAATCCACCTCAAAAAAATAAATTTCTCCTAAACTATTATCAAATTAAAAGGCTCTTCAGGAAGAATATTCGTGTCTGATGTTATTTCTTCCAACTATCTAACCAGTCCCAACATTTTGGGTTGATTTTTCTCTTAGAGGTTTACAATGTCAACTGTCAACCATTTACACGGACAGCACTGTTCTACATTGATGGATTGATTGGTGTTCATCGCTACGTTGACGGTATTTCCTTTGTGTCATTATGATGCTGATGTGCTCCAACAGTAGAAAACTCAAGTGATTTTTGAAAACTGCTCCATAGCTGGGAAATGGAGGGAGCTTCTTAGTGCATTCATAGCCCAGGGGCAACTCAAACCCGATCTGGTTCTGATTTGTTTGTTACTATTGACATTGAAGGTGGTTTCCATCACCAATTGACATAACAAAATGACAATATTAAACCTTCATGGTCATATAATACTAGGGCCATGGCTCAGTGGTAGTGTGGGCGCTTACTAATCTGGCTTCAATGTACTGTTCACTGGATCAAGTATGCCTGTTGACCATCGAGAATATGCGGGAGTCCTATGTGTTGTGGTTCCAGCAATAGAAGGGGTTGTTTTACAAGGTTTCCACCATAATAAGGCAAGGTGCAATGTGAAGTGAAATACCTTGCTTTACAACTTTTAACCCCAAACAAACAAACCAACCTATAATACTAAGACACCATCATGAAGCAGGTCTTCTGATAATGTAATTTGCGCTGTCCAATTGTACTTTACATGTCCTATCCTGTGTTTGATCATGTGTATAACCATTGGCTACGAGGGCTGTTTACTGCAGGCGTGACACAATCATACGAGTAAAATTACCTCGTATGAAAACCCCTAATCCGAGAAATCTGGCAGGTCCGCACATTCCACAATAAGACCATTAAAATACTGGTTGGAAAGATAACTCTCACCAACACAACACACCCAAGTTCTCTCCCCTGATTTTATGGGAATTTGAAATGAGTTGATCACAGTAGGCCTAATGATGCAGTGAAGTATATTTGCATACCGGTACATCAATATGAACCTTTCTAAACCAAGCTTCAATGAATTTCTTTTTCTCGGAGTTTACAGCTATGCTACACCAGGACCACGGTCAATATCAGCCAGTGTGTTGATCCTGTAAGATTAAATGATGAATTGTTGCAAAGTTTGCATGATGACCTAATTTAGTAAAGCACACCTAGTCATCTGGCCGTCTCCTCTAATCTTGTACTATGAAGATTACAGAATTCCTTACATTTTTTTATCACTAGTATATGAATTATACACCTATTTACACTTGAAAAATGAACTTTCTCATCACCCCCACACACACACCATTAGCGCACTTGAAACAACCTCAGATGGTAAAGTTGTTGGTAATTCACAAAGTTTTGTTGAGTTGCCCTCATTCCTATTCTCAGTGTCCTAAATGAAGTAATCTTTAGTACTATGTAAATACGCCAGGTAAACTGATGAATGGAACAGTTTTGTAGACTGAACCGTAAAAATATTTTCAGGGAGCTATTTTGTTGTTAGCTAAACTATAAATAGTTTTGTCGGTCATCTGTTTTAACAGTTTAAAACTGGAGGTGCTTACGTACATCAACAGGGTTTTCACGTCATAGTTTATATACACGTCGGAAAATAATTGGCCGTGTCATTCTTTTGTCAAACATACGTCATGATGATATGTAGGAAATCAACAAGTGCTTGTTAGAGAGTCCCCTTTCACTCAAATCTCGTCTTCCTTAAGGAAGTGAAGGGAATTTACTTGTATGACAATGGATTGTGGAAAACCAAGAGCAAACCTCGTAAAAACCATCCCCACAATTGACTGAGCCACATCTTGTGATGCCCTCATATACCCGAAAGTCGACAGATCCCGTGAATCCTCTTTCACTTGAATGTGCCAATTTATACTCTAGGTAACTTTCTGTTCATTTGTCAGATGCACTTATTATGGCCCTGGCTGTACTGGAGACATAATGATCCTCCCATGCTAAGTAAAAACTTCATGACTGTCCTGGTTATTATTATTGCTAGTGCTTAGATTGTTGGTTTGTTTGATTGGGGTATAATGTCATATTTAAGGGTATTTCAATTATACGATGACTGATTGTCCACTTCACAATGTTCCTTGCCTTATTACTTTTAAAAAACTGAGGAAACCGTTCCAACATTTGCTGGAGCTCCATTGTGTGACTCACTCATTTATCCGACGGTGGACAAGGCAGACTCATACTCGTGAAAGTATGATTATTTAGTGTACAAACAATTTTTGGAGTAACCTAAAAGCAGCTGATAATATATACCAGACAGTAGATTTTATAGTTTGGGGTTTTATCGACTTGCTAAAGGTCATTTCACCCTTAAGAGCTTGGGGGGTGCAGAAAATGAACATGTAATGAAATCTTTCATTCCAAGAAGAAGCAGTGTTGAAAATCTTGTTTATTTTCGAGTTATTGTCCTCGCATCTAATTCAAGTTTGAAGAGAATAGATGAATTTGTTGTCTACCTATTGTTTTCACAATAAATACAGGCAGAAGTTGCAAAAACTATGCAATGGCGACCATATTTTTTGGTGCAAGTTTGTTAAATACAATGTTCACGAGACATACATTCAATTATACATGTACAGATGTGAGTCTTGTAAAATGACATGTACTCACTCACATAGTGATGGCCATTTTGTTTGGTTTAGAATGAGGTGAAATGCAATCCCATCTTAACCAGAGAAAGTTATTTTCCCAGGTTTTAAATTAGTCTCTGAATTTGTTCTTCAGCTACAGTACAAATTTCATGTTAATTTGTGAATGTGTTCTAAAATAAAAATGTTCATTGCACAAAGGCATCAATATTGAAAAAGTATGGAAAGGTGGCCTATTGTTCCGTGCAATCTGTTGAAATGCCATCAATTAATACAATTAAAGCCAAATTCCAAGTTATTCCAAATTTGTTCTCAAGCTATGAGGTTCACAAAGCACAAGAGTGACTTGTAAATTTTTGCCATGGCACATGACGTTAGCCATTTTGTTTTTCTTGCGATTTGATGATCTGCAATCCCATCCATTGTTTAAAAGGAGGAAGCTGTATTTCAAGTTAATCCTTCAATTTGGTACAGATATTATGCAATTAGCCCTATTTTATTGTGAAATTTGGTGAAATTCAATCACATCTGTTGTTTAAAAGGAAGAAGGTAGATTTAAAGTCAATGCATGAATTTGGTACGGAGACATTATGTAATTGTAGCCATATTGTATTGTGGAATTTGGTGAAATTCAATCCCATCTGTTGTATTAATAAGAGGAAACTATAGTTCATGAGTAATCCCTGAATTAATCCTCTGCTTATCATGTTCACAACACATACAGGCATAAATATCGTAAAATTATGGCCATTTTGTTTTACAGAAATCCCAACCTTGGTCAAAACAAGAGAAGGCTAAATACCAAGTTTGATTGATTGATTGAGGTTCTATGCCGTGCCTAGAGGGTCATTTATATGACGGCAGTGTATTCCAACAATAATTGACATTAACACGACAAAGTTGTGAAGCTTTTCCATAATGTTGGAAAGTTAATTTTCTTCCAGTGCTATTAGCTTAAAGTAAAGGCAGCATTGCTATTGTGTTTACAAATATTTGTGACGAACCTCAAAATGCAGGGGACAAAAGACCCAATGGAAAGTTTTTTTGAGTGAGGTTTAATGTAGTACTAAAGGTTATGTCACTCCTGACGGCATGCCAGTCCAGTAGGTGAAGGAAACCACCATTGGCACCAGGACCGGGCAATCAGGAGACACAATACAGAAAGACCTAGGCCCGTATTCATAAAACTACTTAAAGTGAAACTCCGGGCTGCAATAAAATGCATATAGGTAAAATGGGCATTATTTATTGTGTTGAATTATGCTCTCTAATTTAACAATAGAGCTATATCTGTTTTATAATTCGATCTTCAACATTGGGTATGCTTGAACTACAGTAACATTCATTCACGCGGCCATGTCTTGGTACTTTTATCACTAAACAGAAGAGCTACACAAATATTGACCAATCAAATATCTTTCTTTTCAAAATAAGTGCCTAACGTACGTCACGAGACCTATACTATTTATAGAATGGTTGACCTGAGACAGTTCACACATGTTATTAACCCGTAACACACAAGAGTGTGAGTCGCGTGGCGACATAATGTCAGCTACCAGTGTCCTTAGGTTGGTATATATCTGTAACCCTCAAGTTATTTAAATTAATAAACGATAAGTCGAGGCCATATTTAAGTACATTTAAAGGTAACCTTTCAATTGATATAGCGGTTATTGCAACCCGGAGTATCGCTTTAAGAAGAGGAAGAATGTTTACACAGAGTTTTAGTATAGTCTTATCTGTGAAGGAGATAGAGAGGTTTAGTATGTGTTTGGTAAGTTATTCCCCACAACGCAACTCCATTAGAAAGATAAGTCAAAGAAGTTAACGGCGCTGAAAAATTTACCTTTTGGCGGTTCCATTGTGCAGCGCCCTCTACGTGACGTCACAAGCTGCGCTTGATGGTCGTGGTTTGGGGAGTTGACTGCGTTGCCTAGTGAAAGGTTCGGTTGGTTGGTTGGTTGGTTGTTTGGTGATATTAGCGCATGCATCCTTATGGATATTCGCGCCATAACTATTCGGTATTGTTAATTCAGTTCACTTCATTTCCATGAATATACAAACACAACAACAACAACAACAAAGAAAGGCCTAGAGAAAGTGACCGCAAGTCGTATATACTCGTACGGAGAATGGGTGTCTTGAGTCGGCGGTTAAGTCATGGTATGCAATGACTTTAACCTTGAAAAATGTTCTACAACGTCAAAATTCCATTTAAAACAATGACATCAGGAGTAATCTTACTTAGTTTCATACCAGCAGCATGGTGAACACACTGTCACAGCATGTCTGAACTGGCACTGCACAACACAACATGAAAGGGGGGAGTGGAGGTTTATATTAATGTTGTGCCCCGTACTGCAGCGTTCTACAGCGCACTGGGCGTCACGACGGCGGTCTGCGGCGTCACGATGCCGTCGCGACGGCGTTCTACGTATTGCGGCATTATGCCGCGTCGACGGCACCCACCGTGGAAGGTGGCATAGGTAAACATTCTTGTCATGGAGCATTTAACCAGCCCGTGTTTAATTCCCTCAGTCGTTGATCTGCAGCCGAGCAAGAAGGATGCCTTTTGTGTGTGATATTTGTGAGTGTCGGTTTTCGAGAAATTACGATATTATGCGTCATAAATTAATTAAGCCTCCGTTAGAAAGAAAAGGAGAATATGATAATGGTAGTGTTCGAGACGATGCTGATGATGAAGAAGACGAAGAAAACGACCTTCAGTCTGAAAACGACGACTCGTCGGTGTCTTCCCATTCGAACGAGAGCAGCGCTGGCGAATGCGTAGATGACACAGATGATGACATCCCGTTCGCTGAGGTCCGGGATGACATAGTCAGCAGCGTTCTTGAAAGCTTTAAAGATAAAATTATCGACAAAGCTACCAGTCGATCCGCAACGAATATCTCTGCCCGAAACACGCATTGGCTCGATTTGCAACATGATCATATAAAGTGTTATTTAGAATAGATGATCGAGATACCTTCGGGGGAAGCCTTTAATAAGTAACGCTATACGGATGGGAAAGGAGCTATTCGACCAAGTGTTACCTTCCGAATACCCCATGCAACGAAGACCAGTTAACCTCAGCTATTCGGACAATGCCCTGTTATTCAATCGGATCAGCGCTCGTCGACACCGTCGAAATGCCGGTCATTTACAGTCGTTAACCTACATCACCTTCCGCGGTGGGCGCCATCGACGCCGCATGACGCCGCAGAACGATATAGTGACGGTGCCGTGGCGTCACAGAACACCTTACGCAGCAGAATGACGATGTGAAGTCTTACTTACGCTGCACGACGTCACATGATGCTGCAGAACGCCGTCTTCACGCCGCAGTGACGCTGCAGTACGGCACCGTGGCACATATCGCTTCGTGGTACATGAGACATGTGCCAAGACATCACATGTGCCATCTGCGCCGTCGTGACACCGCAGAATACCGCCATGACGCCACAAAACGCCGTCGACATGCAGCATGTGCCATGACGCCACATGTGTCATCGACGCCGCAGTTCTACTGAAACCTATGGTGAATGATGAAAATCAATCCTCTGCTATCCCGGCCTTTCAAAAAATATATCTGATTTTTTTTGTGGATACCATATATTCTTTTATTTTAACCGGCTTATATTCCAGCTGGTTTAAAATGTGAATGGGCCTTAAATGTAAATACGGTAAAGATACCTTCATTACGGCAATGCCTCATATATACTGCCCTATATCTATATATATATGTATACTGCCCTATATATATATTTCTAAAAGCAATCACACTGGCACAGGGATGTAGATCAATTAAAATCGATAAATCATCTGATGTTCTAGATAACTCCCAGAGACAAGTTTCTTAATGAACATTATTCTGGAGTACTGTTATGGATAAACCTAAATACATATCCAGAGGAAAGCTTGACAATATGGCTCGTGTGGCCACAAATGGCACTTTGAAGCAGATGTATTTGAATTGAAACACGCCAGTTAAATATCTGAAGAAAGTTAATCCACATTTAAATATTAGATTGGTCAGTGCTCACAAACCACAAGAACTATATTTTAACAAAACAATAGTGAAGAGGATGGTATACCACCATGGATGTTCGGCATATCCATGTTTTTCTCACAGCGTATTTATGTTGTACATAGACCGTTTAGTGTCTACTGCTCTGGAAACAAAAGTCACTTCAGTGTACAGAGAATCGATAGAGATAAAAGAAAGAATGTAAATGGCGAATACGTTATGACAAATGCCATAATAATACTAACAACCGATGGTGAATGTGTCCACCAAGTTTCATAAATATTGGCCTTACCGTTTTCGATTTCTGCTCCGGAAACGGATTGGAGCCATTCAGACTGGCGGCTCTCCGTATAAAGAGGGGCGTACAGGTGGACTGACAAACGGACGCTGGTTATAACGTTATACACGCCCGCAAAACCTTATTGTTTGTTTGGTTGGGGTTTAACGTCATACTGAAGGTTATTTCACGTATATGACGACTGCTTAATTGTGCAATTCACTGTGCGCCTTGCCTAATTTACGGTGGAAAACCGGGAGAGAACCTAGTAAAACCCATCGCTGGTGCCATAGCGTGTGACTAACTCATATACCAGATGGTCGACAAACGGACTCGATCCGGTGAGCGGTAAATTTTAGTAAGATTAGTAAGCGCACACGCTACCACTAAGCCACGGCAGCGGGCCGTAAAAAGTAATAGGCGCGCATTTCCGATTAGGCCTATGGTTATATTCGGTAAACCGCAATAAACCCACCTTGAGACATCGATTGAAAAGGAGTCTGTGAACCACTAGGAAGTCCGTCTCTTCGTCCACTATGATGGAAGCATTTCTTACACTGCCTTTCGTTAGCAAGGCGATCTCTCCAAAACTTTTACCAGGTTCTGACAAAAATATACAATATCTTCGTTCATTAATTAATTCAAAACGTAAACATATGACTCGAGAAAGGTTGAAATACTGTTTTTCCATTTTTTAAATATAACTTGACAATATCGCCATACTGAAAAAATGTGAGAATAAAATGTTCAGATTATAGATATTGAAGATATTAAAAATAACTTGATAGATTACGTGATAAAATACATAAATCACACTAACCAAATTTGATGATAAATTTTCCAAATTTCGCTCTATTGGCTCCGCTAATTATTTTGGCTGGAGAAGGAGGTTTCGAGTTCTTTCCCTTTCGTTTTGCTTGTTTATCAATTGTTGGAGGGGCCCCAACGGTTGCAATACTGTCTTCCCCACTCATCTGAGAGTCGATGTATACGGACACCGTCCCGTGTAGTATGATGTAGAAACTAAAATAGAATAGAAACATTGTGCCAATATATGTAGCCTACTTTATTTCTCATATGTGCCATGCCATAAAATCGAAATAAAATATTCATAAGTGTTTTGCTTATTACAAAAAATTACACAAATAACTAAACCTGTTCGTAAATAAAACACTGCGTCTTATATTTTTTCCACATCACCACTTGATATACTAAACATTTTCAACGTTTCCAATTTAAATGGTCAGTTCACCAAGGACGTGTGTGCCTCAAGAATTATTTTCACAATGGTGGCAGATCAACAATTCTCTCCAGGACTTATGATTACATAAAGGTTCATTCGAACATTTAGCTTTGGGATAAACCCGCGTTATCACACTCTTACTGGGTAGTCACGAGCAAGCTTTGGGATAAACTCGCGTTATCACACTCTTACCAGGTAGTCACGAGCAAGCTTTGGGATAAACTCGCGTTATCACACTCTTACCGGGTAGTCACGAGCAAGCTTTGGGATAAACCCGCGTTATCACACTCTTACCAGGTAGTCACGAGCAAGCTTTGGGATAAACCCGCGTTATCACACTCTTACCAGGTAGTCACGAGACGGAGCTCTACTTTTAGCGTAAATGACGAATAAGTAAATTTGTTAGTAGGCCTGTCTTCAAAATATCAACAGGGTCCGTGTAACACTTAACAGTTCAATTGTCTTTTTTTGTTTCTTGTGTCTTTAAAACGAAAAACAAAAAATAACCGTTCAATTTTCAAATTTTGTTTCTTCTTTTTCAATTTGCAAAAATGGAAATTAAAAATCGGACGTTCATTTTTCAATTTTCATTTTTTTAATTTATAGCGAAGAATCAAAAGTCACGATCTGCAACACTTAACAGTCGGTGCTTTCAATTCGCTTCCTTCAATATTTGTCTGTGATATTATGCGTGAAAAGTCATGATTTCAATTGTTCTTTCTCAGTATTAGTGAAGTGAACATTCCTTCTCGGGGCCCTCTGGCCAAGGGCAGTTTGTTTGACGAGTAGCAATGCTGTCTATACTTATTGCACTGGAGGAAAATTATTTTCCGACATATATGGAAACGCTTCACATTTTGGTTTTAATAGTGTCAATTATTTTTAGAGTGAAATACCATCAAGCACGGAGCAAAACACCGACAGACCGAAATTGAAAGCGCCGACTGTTAAGTGTTGCAGATCGTGTCTTTTGATTCTTCTCTATAAAATTAAAAAATGAACGTCCGATTTTCAATTTTTGTTTTCTGTAACAGCGAAAGAAAAATGAAAGGCACGAATTGAGCGACCAATTTTCAATTATTAATTTTGCAAATTGAATTAGGATAAACAAAAATTGAAAATTGAAAGTTCATTTTATGTTTTTCGTTTGATGGACACACTGTAAGAAATGTCTGTAAATTTACAGCCTGAAACACTGTATAATGATACAGTAATTTGCGCTGTAAAAAGTTTTACAACACTTTACGATGCTATTCTTACAAAATGTGTTGTAATTTCACTAAAGTCACTGTAAATTTACACCATTGCAGTAAACATGTTTGAATGTGACCTTTTACAGCATATGTTTCTGTAAAACAAAATTTACACTGTTTTCCGGTGTATATGGAAACAGCAGTTCTGGCTGTTATTTTACACACCAACTCCAGTATAATTACATTAATATTTTGTAATGTTTCTGGCAGAGCTCGAAAAAGTGTGGAGCTTGGGAACTACATTCCAGATCACTTTTTCCGTTGGCCATCAATTTCAACTAAGTCCAAAAAAAAAAAGCAACCCACAGAACAACAACAACGCTCAGCTGTGACATTGCCAAGCAGGCTATATCATTTTATGGGACCCCGCCTTCACTTGAGCATGTTTTGTCTTACCGCGGTCTGGCGGGAGAATGTCATTCTCGAGAAAGTCATTCTTTTGTAAGCTATCTTTGCAACCTTTTAATTGCTATTCCGGTGTTCCCAGACATGCCAACCATTACGATTTGGGCGTAATGATTACGATTTTACTGTTCCGATTACGCCATTACGCCCTAGTCCTCAAATATTACGATTGATAGTACCGTTCGCCTAACGAAATCCCGAAGGAAACGTCAATTAATGGAAAATCTGTCTAGAGTTGTCGACCCTGATGGCTGTGACTTTTACAGCTTCCACGCGAACGAATGGAGTTACATGTAGGCCTACACTTCCCCTTTTTTCTACTTACTTACGCGTGAGGTCGTTATGGCTGCCTAGCAATGCAGTCACAAGGTGACAACAACACTGGTTTAGTATGATTTTTGTGTGAATTATCGTCTATGTCGCAGAGTGTGACACTAATGTTGCACTTTAGGTAGCCAAAATTAGGCATTGTGTCTTCGGAAAAGCGGAAGAATTGATTAAAGATTGATGATCTCGGAGACCGCACGTGGAGCTGTAATTGTATAGGCCTACGACTGTCAACTCAGTGTGGAGAGTTTCAAGACCCAGCATGAACACAGAAACTGAGTAACTCTTCTAGGCTATATATAATATTAAAATACATTGAGTTATAAAAGAATGTCACTCACACTGGTATAAAAACAGACACCTTTATGTTCAAATGAAGCCATACATTAAGTATGTTGAAAGTATGTCTCCCAACCGATTAGTTAAAGTTAATAAGATCACGGCAGATTGGTTTGATAAACATTGTCTGGAACACAAATCCCGGTTTAGGTATGAGAGGAACAGGTACCGTAAATATGGTGACAACCAAAGCAGATTATTAAGGGTGCGGTCTGAGTATGCTCAATGTAGAAAAAGAGCTAGACAAGAGTGGACAAAGAAAACAACAGAAAATTTGAAATGTGCAGCTAAAATAAAACCTAAACTCTTCTGGAAAGAAGTCAATAAAATAATAAAACCACGAAATGACGCTGGTGGGGACTTGACGGCAGAGAAATTCATGGAGCACTTTAAAAATTTAGCAAATATAAATAACAGAATAGACAACACAGATAGCAGGGACATAAACACTGACGACGTGGATTTAGCGTTCAACCAACCTATCACGATACATGAAATAAACAAAGCAATAACAAGTTTAAAACCAAACAAATCAGGAGGGCTAGACGAGATATGTAGCGAAATATTCATTGTAGGTAAGAATATCCTTGCTCCACTTATTGCTAAAATCTTTAACTATTTGTATACAAAGTCTATGTATCCACTTGAATGGACTAAAGGGGTTATTATACCTCTCCATAAAAAGGGCGACAAGGAAGATGTTAATAACTATAGAGGAATAACTCTTATTAGTATATTTGCTAAACTGTATTCCGTAGTGCTTAACAACAGACTTACTGAATGGGCGGAGAATTTTAACATTTTAACTGATTTTCAATTTGGATTCAGAAAAGGAAGGGGTACGATTGATTGTATTTTTCTTCTGTACAATATTATAAGCATTTCCATTATGAAAAAGCGTAAACTGTATTGCGCTTTCGTGGATTTAGAGAAAGCATTTGATACAGTGAATAGGGACGCCTTGTGGGATAAACTGGTGACGTACGGTTGTGACAATAAATTACTGCGGGCAATAAAGGCAATATATACAAGCGTCCGATCATGTGTCAGATTATATAATCATCACTCGGACTTTTTTGATCTCGCAATCGGTTTGAAACAAGGAGAGCCCTTATCACCTATTATGTTTTCTCTGTATATCAATGATGTATACACCGAACTATCCAATGGTGAAGATTTTGTAAACTTGATTGATGAGATACAATTTTTTATGCTTCTTTTTGCTGATGATACAGTATTGTTTTCTAGCTCTGAGGATGGTTTACAAAGACTTTTAACTTCATTTGGTAACTATTGTATAAAGTGGGATTTAAAGCTAAACACAGTCAAAACAAAAATAGTTGTGTTTGGTGCTACCAGATACAAGGGCCTATATAAGTGGTTGAATGAAGGGGAAAATATAATGGTTGTTGATAGGTTTTGTTACCTCGGTATAATGTTCAAATATAATCTCAATATGACCGATGCTAGGAAATTGTTAATTGATAAGGCAAAAAAATCATTGTTTACATTAAAAAAATGTTTTTACTATCTGAAAGTAGACATTAAAACAAAGTTATATATTCTGGATACCATGATCAAGCCAATTCTTTTATATGGATGCGAATTATGGGGATTCAGCAACATTGGTGATATTGAAAGTGTGTATAGTCAATATTGTAAATATACCCTTGGATTGCCTAAGTGTGCACCCAATATATGTATATATGGTGAGCTGTGTCGCTTTAGTCTAGTAGTGGAGTGCAAAAAGAGAATTATAAACTTTTGGTCGAAATTAGTAACCAATAAACAGTCACTGGCGTACAAATTGTATAAATTACAGTGTATAGCCACCAGGGAAATTCCAGGGTATA
>JAVFBX010045160.1:0-17474 GCA_034783855.1 Mopalia kennerleyi | reverse complement strand
ATTCCAAATAATTTATTTCTTTATTCTTTTAGGGAGTCTAGACTACGCCGCATATCCCATAAAAGGTAGTATACAACACGAAAAGTGTTATTAAATACATCAATGTTATATGTAAAGATTAACGCTAGCGGTGGTATTGCATTCTCCCACGATTGTCCTTCAAGTTTAAGCATAGTCTTTTAAATCACGATTGGTTGTCTACTGATTAGGAAGAAAATTGGAAAAGTAGATTAAACGGTCGAAATCTACATGGATAGACACGAGTTCAATTCCCGGTGGAGGCAAGAAAATTATCTTCATCTACAATATGAATACATTGGAAAGTTAAGATAGTAATCGACGGTGTCAGATACAACCAAAGACTTTGTAAAAATTCACAAAAAGAGGAGTATAACTATTATCAGGGGATCTGACTTGTCGACAAAAACACCAGGCGGCCGCAAATACATGCTCAATATGTGATCATTGTCTATGAATTCAAAACTAACGTTAAACAATGTGCTCATATCATGTTCTTAAGCAGCTTGAAAAGATTTATTGATCGCTGTACATCAGGTTATTTCACTCTTATAACGTCGTGTCAGCTCAGTGGGGGAAAGAAACCACCATCGACGCTACTGGCAACAAGCAAAGACAAGACAGGACAATCACAGGACGAAAAACGGTGTATTCCCACAATAATTGACACTATTACAATCATAAGATTGGAGTTGTGTTGATAGGGTTGAAAAAGTTAATCGTTCTCCATGCAGTGCTAAGTATGGCTTCTTTCATACAAACTGTCCTTAGCCAGAGGGTCTAAACAATAGGGTGAAAAACATGCCAGAACTTACATATAACTTACCCACTTGGTAGTCCGACTGGTCTTGTCAATGACAAGGCGCAAGATGAAAGACTGCCAAATTCCAATTCGACTCGTTTACTGTATCGGACTGATGGGAAACCAAATAGTTTGAATAAGACAATGGCCAAACATAATACAGATCTTGGATAACCGTGTAGAGAATTCTACCCATCTTTCTAGATGCCTTGACACAGTCAGACCGTCTGGAGATGGATATCGTCTTGATCGAGAGACAATTAACATCGACAGAGATACTTTGGGAAAAAGACAATTACGACGAAGAACGAAAGGCTGGTTAAATATACTGACTAGTTAATTTAAGCCAGTGTGAACGATTTATTGCGTGAAAAGTGGAAAATTGCTCATTCTATTTAAACTCTAAATAAATACGATAATAGTAGGTGGAGCATTAATTAAAGATTAAGTGATTTCTCCGCGACAAAGGTGAGTTTTATAGTACGCAAATATGTCAAAATAAGTTATCTTTTCAGGACTTCGTTCGTAGGCTATTATTTGATTTACGCTGATTTGTATGTCTACAAGATTGAAGTTACTATGGTAATCAGAATTACAGTTACCATGATATTTCAATGTTGAACAGAGATAACCTTTATGAGATAATAACATCCCAATAGGTATGATTTGATTAATGTTATCTAATAACTGCGCTGCCCTTGGACAGCCCGAGGCGAAACTACAGTTTTATCAGAGACAGACACAGCCATAAGGGACCAGTCTGCCCCCGGGCGGCGAAATTTAGCCCTTCTTATGCATTTATATTTACAACTTAAACAAATGCTGTTGTCAAATACAATTGACGCATAAAAGAAAAAGTTTCAATTCCTTGAGGCTACAATCCAACGACAAGAACATTTACCTATAATTCATCACATGTGATTATTTTATAATGGATGCGATAACCTTTAGTTTAATGACCTTACTTTATACAGGGTTATGTCTGTGTCTTCCAGATAACACGTACGTTATATAACAATCGTAGTGGAAAAACTTATACGATGAAATAACGTATTTTACTTTAATAGCATGATTAGTCCAATGAGTTTTGAAGGGTTGTTTTATAATTTAATAAGAAAAATAATGAAAGTATTGCCTTTATCGAAGCCCATGGGCTAAACGCAATGATATTAGAACAGAGAGCTTCTATTCGACAATATTACATTTATAAACTATTCAGCTTAAATTTTTTTCGGGTCAGAGTTGTTCAGTTATTTTCGACAGATAATTAATGCACGAGTTTAAATACATTTTTTGTTCTTGTTTTCACTGAAAAACGATTAATATACTGACATCTAATATGTGTGATTGGTACATTGATTGATTTGTGTTTTACGCCATGCTTAAGGGTAGTTTACTTATATGAGGGCGATGTATTCCAACAATAATTGATACTAGCACAACCTAGATGTGGATCGTTTCCATAATGTTGGAAAGTTAATTTTCCTCCAGTGCTAAGTAAAGACAGCATTGTTACTCTTCAAACAAACTGCTCTTACAGTGTGGGACATTTTTAAAAGGAAACTTCAGGCAACACGCGTATTACATTTCCTTATTGTGGTAAATCTAGTATTGGTTATACCGGAACTTTTAAAAGCCTATGATCAGCAGTGTTACTATTGTAAAATGTATAAGTACATCGGGGCACTTCTAGATTTACACATTTCCCTTG
Organism: Mopalia kennerleyi; assembly: GCA_034783855.1. Lineage (NCBI taxonomy): Eukaryota > Metazoa > Mollusca > Polyplacophora > Chitonida > Mopaliidae > Mopalia > Mopalia kennerleyi. Next base: position 14,943 of record JAVFBX010045160.1, on the reverse strand, counting down.
CTTAATACTTAATACCCTTAATTACGACCAACCAATCAATAAATAAATCAACCAATCAAAATTAAGAAGAGAAGTAGGTTTGGGGAGGTGAAAACGGAATAGTAAAATGCACATTTTGAAAAGAAAACTTCAGGTAACACGCTTATTACATTTCCTTTTTGTGGTAAATCTGATACTGGTTATACAGTGACTTTAAATTACTGAAACAAAGTGGTACCAGACCATTATTTGTAAAAGTTTCATTTTACACTCTATTATCAACAGTATAATAAGAAATGCTCTTCAAAAAGTCTTAGAACTGAATTGTTGGTTTTAATGTCAACATCAATGACATTAATATGACGAAGGCGTTACCTCGTATTTATGAACGTTTTCTGGAACAAGTTACCGTTGTTAATGCACTGCTAATTGACTTTGAGTCAAAGGGTTTGTTACTTCTATTGTCCCTCAATATGACCTTTATGGTCAGTTGCAGGTTTGTTGCGTCTCTATGCCAGTTGAGACGATAAAACCATTCATTTATTGAACTACTGTGATTTAATTAAACATTGACATGACAGATAATTAATTCAGCGACGCCTGGTTTATTTGATTGGACAGTTCTAAACAATGCTGTTATCATAAAGGAAGATCCAAATGCCGACTGACGAGCTTTCTCGAAGCCTTTAACCAACGTAATTTGAACAATTCAGCTTTATAAGAAATGTTTTTGCACCACCTTGGCATCAAGGCATTTTCCACAATTGTAAGAAATGCTTTCTTAGAAAAAATGTTTTTATAAAAAACACCAGCCACGCAAAAGTCGTCAAAGAAGTGAAACCCCGTGGAGTACGGCGGAAAATACCAGCCAAACAATCAGGCTCTTTCTTGCAAACTCTCCATTGTGAGAAAAGAAAGACTGTATGGCTATCGGCTTCATATAAAATATTGTAGAATAATTAAATTAGACACATAAGTGTCGTTATGTTTTGAAAATTGTCCAAAGATGGAAAGGAAGACTAGAAGACCACGAGACGAAGAGAATCCATAAACCGAGACAGCCTTAGACTTCGCCGCCAATGAGATAAAAACCTGGTCACCTTTGATGTTCACCCTAACTGATGAAACGCAAGTATTAGGAAATTTAAAAAAAATGGATGACTACGCGCTGTGTCCAAATTACTCGTATTAAGGAGACCATTGCGTGTTTGGAGACAATTTAACCCTGACATTACCGAATACATGCAAGATAACCAGGGAATTCCCGGATATCAGAAACAGATTTTACCCAACAGGTTGTAATTATGATGATCAGAAACATGTAAAAGTTCTTAACCTTTGACCCCTTGTCTGATTTATCTCCAGGACATGAAGGATCGGCTAAACATCAATTTTAAAGAGCATTAGTCTCAACCAGAGTTAATGTACTCTTTACCTGCTTTAATCTTTTGTAAAGGTCTTTAAAAATGTAACAAAATTACCAGCTACCTTAGCCCCACTCACAGTGGTATGTAGTGTATATTTGGTTATCTCACGCCTAAAAGTATTTCTGATTAGAACAATGTGTTAGTATAATACATGTACGTTGCTAAAATCACTCATCAACATAAAGCAAGGACTACTAACTACATATAAAAGGTGCATTCAACAACTTTAAACCTGGTCAACTGTCTTATACTTGTGTGTAATCAATATTCCTGGATGAATGATACTTTCCACAACATATTAAAATGTACATCTATTACTAAATATCTATAAAATCTTTATAAATTGTTTCCTGCCTCCACCGGGATTTGAACTATGTTATATGTCTAGAAAAGGCAAATAATTTAATTCAATGGACCATTAAACCGGGAAAAGTACCAACATCACAATTTATTCATTACGTCTTGTCATAGTTCTATTGAATCCACTTTATAAAATCTTAATATTTTATATTTCAGACCTATTATAGAGCAATTCGTAAATAAATAATGGTAGGTGATAATGTATTGATTTTGGGACCTGAGGCCAAACGAGATTCGTGATTGCTAGTGATTTGTTGTTTCAGATCTCTCGGGTCCTTAATCCAGTAGTACACTAGCTGATGGTCTTATGACAGAATTACCATGTAAACCCGTGTTCGTGACAATCTGCCAAATTCACTGTCCAGTAATACCATCTGGTGATTGACTTCCCCGATGTAAATCCATATAATTAGGTCAAGTTGGGCTGGTAATCCAAAAAGTGCTAAACAAAGTCAATCAAATTTGTTTGATAAATAGCGTAAGGTGACTGGTCTAAATAAGGACGAAAATGATCTTTTCGGGTTCCATTTCAGTGAAAGCAATCGTCTTCTCTGTACCGAACAATTACTATATTAATCAGACTTGAAAATGGTTTGATAATACAGAGAAATATTAAATCACAAAGAAACTGTGTATCCCCGTTACTTGATAATATCTGAAGGCTATTAGTTTTTAGTTCAAGTAGAAAGCCAAAGATTGGAAGTATGAACCGAAAGCGAAACATCATAACATAATGTTAAAGTCTTCGTCAAAGGTGGTATTTTTGATTCTGCAATTACTGGGTGACCGTCATGATAAATTCTAAATATTATTATTAAGATATAAAAGGTGCACTTAAAATAAAAATATACAAAAGGGGAAAATAGGCCAATATTCATATCCAGCAACAAGACAATGAATTTCAAAAACCCATATCGAACATTTTCAGAGCTGCTTTTTTGCTGTCTTACAGGAATGTCTCAACAATTTATTAGTATGAAGTGTATCTATGAACAAAACAATGAGCACATTTCAGTGCACTGTATTTGGTTGTGGTCTAATTGTTACTCGAGTGTGAATACAGTTAAAATAACAGCTTGTCAATTGGCTTTTCTGAAACACTATCTGCCATTATGATTACATGATTTCCCTGGCTTTACACTGCTCTGAAGCTGGGGAACTTGGGGGTGACCCGAGTGTGACGACACTGGAGGCGTGAACGAAGAAGCGTCACACCCGAGTTAGTAAATAGGGTGAAAGGTGAATTGTTCATATCCACACGGAATTCCTGGAATGTATTGCGCAATATCACGATAGCACAGTAATGGAAATCCTAATCTCAATTTTGTCCGTTTCTTGTTTAAATTGAAGCAATATTTTAATGCCTAAAATGCTGTCTTGTATATATGTAAGTGAAAAATACTTTGACAGAATTGTTAATCATCATAAATCTCGTCTATTCACGCGGACGGTGGTAAACTGTGTCCCATGAAACATAAAGACGTGGTTTGCATTTAAAAACGGCACTTAGTTCCGGTCTCTATTTCAAATTAATTGGCATTACGAAGATGCACATCTAACGTTGTAACGCATGCATCACTGTTTGCTCCGTTCGAATTTGATTTTGTTTATTGGTAATAAAGCTGACATGGCTACTTCCGCGATGTGACTTGAATATGTCTTTTAGATTTATCACAGAAATCCAAACAGTACTCATTCTAAATTTTCGTAACTGAAAATGGACGTTGATGGATAGCTGGTTAATTAACTTATTTTAAAAAATCTCGCTTCTGTGTCATTATGTTCTAGTATAGACAGATCCACTGGTTTCAGTGATTTGTTTCACGAGACATTGGACAATCAATTCTTCATTATCCTTGAGAACAGTTTTCCTATTCACTTGACCAGCTATGTTCAGACGGACCGTCTGGAGACTGATATCATGATGGCGTGATAATTGATCCGCCAAGGTTATATACAGAAGACACAGGAGAAATAGAAGAGGACACGATAATTACGATTACCGACGACTTGTTTGATTGGTTTGGGTTTTACGCCACTTATACGATGGCGTGCCATCCCAGTGAGTGAGGAAACCGTCGTCGGCGTCACTGGCAACAAGCGATGACAAGACCGCACAATCAGAAAACAAAGACATCACAAAAAATATCGGCTTCGTGTTGACACTTTACCTGCGAGCACGCAAACAACATGGAGCTTCATCTAGCGACCCGCAAAACTTATAAACGCATTCTTTTAGTTTCTCGAAGAATTATGTTTAACTTGCCAAGGGTAAGAATTCCGTATTACAATAAATTTTCAGGGACATTGATTTGATATACTTGTAACTGTATTATATACTTTTATATCATATTTATCCCAAAAGTCCAAAGTGTTGCCTTGTAAATATAATTTGCTACTATGCATCAACACGAATATTATTAAAATATAGATAAGTAGAGTTAAAAAATGATTCCTTTAATTTCGTTGTCAATTTCTTTTTTTGCTTCCCGAACAAGGCCCCAGAAAACTTAACTACCGTACCCAAACTCGAACTGTACCCAATGGAAATTTAAAAGCTACTAAAGGGAGATGAAATGGGACATTATTAGATTGAAATTGCGATTTAAATTGTTATATATATATTACTAAAGACAAAACCTGCACACATACAATTTTGCTTTTGGATAAAAATCATTTTATGACAAGCAGACTTCTTACATGGTCTATTTTCCTTTTTAGTTTTAGAGAAAAGTTATATTGATTAAATCAAGCATTATATTGATATAGCCAGCACTTTTCTTAGCTATAGTGTTTTACAACTTCTTCAACATATTGTAAATTTCTCAATAACATTCTTAGGCAACGTATTCATCACACTTTGTGACATGTGTCTAAATTCCTCGTCTATATTCGTTTTTCACTTCGGTTGATAAGCATAGACTTAAACTAATTAATGTAGATTTGTCAGTCTACTCTATTATACGAGTTTTCCTGATAACATAGCACTGAAATGTTAACCCAAAGCTTTTGTCTTTCCGTAGAGTAGTTGTTTCACTCTATCTATAGCTAACTTATTTGCTTGATTCTGGTAGCCAATATTTGACATACTAGCCTGTAAACTTGACCTAATTACCTGGATTTACTTCGGCGGAGTCAATCACCAGATGGTATTACTGGACATTGAATAGAAATGGTATGAGTTCACCAAACAGCGGTCCAAAAATGACGGATTGTCACGAACGCGATTTTATCTCGTATCCATGTCACAAAGCCTCAAGCTTGGATAACACACGATGGTTGAACAGAAAACGTCTATTCAACAGAAATCCCTAGGGATATCAAAGTGAAGTTCGAAAATCAATTTGAAGAATGCTTATAAAATATAAATTCTTTTATGTGCGTGGTGGAATAGATTTATATCATCTTTCTCAAATAAAACTATGTCCTTAAAATACTTTACAATGTAAACTCAAACAACACACAGAAAGTCTCGGCATAGCCCATTAGTTTATCATATTAAACCGTCACGTAAATATGCTTTTTTTGTTAAATATAGTATTTGTCCTTGCAAAAACGATTATTTTTTAATGTCTCTTTACATCTGGGCAGTTAAATATCAGTATAAATCTAATTGGTTATGTAGATCTGCTTTAAATTCACAGAAACCATAACATCCGGAGTATGGTTTTGTCACTGTGAACGAAACATCACTCTTCGTAATGCTCTGGACAAAATGCTGGTTGAACAAAACATTTAACGGTGTGTATAATTATCATTTATCAAAGTTGATGTTTTCATCTATTATATGCATCTACAGTAACCTCGCCCGCGGTGGGAAGTTCACATAAGGCAAGGTTTCGGTTAATTGGTGATACCATAATAAGGAGTCCAATATCTGTCTCCATACAATGTGTTTTTAACGGTCTATTTAAAAGACAATGTTTCCACTTCCAGTAAAAGTTCGAAGAGCTCCGCCCTGACATGGTTAAAAATAAATAGCGTCCGAGTAATGGCTGATGTTTGTTTGTGTACTTTTTGGGGGTTAAACGCCACACTTACGGTTATATCACCCAAGTTACGGCGTGCCAGCCCAATGGGCGAAGGAAAAACCCCTCGACACCACTGGTAACACAGGATGACAGAAAAGAAAACCACATAACCAAATACACGGACCTCGCAAACAGATAGGATTTATGTTGGCCCCTAGCTTCGATAAGAGCCACTTTGTATTGATAATTGCATACTCATCGTTGTTCGTCAATCAATGGTTGAGTTAAAGGTGTTCTCTCTAGTATTGTGTATTGTTTGTCTTCTAGGTTAAATCAGCGTGATGTAAAACAAGGCTTATCTGAGCCAATTTTTACATAATGATTGGAACACTTGGATAGTTACCATATATGGCTTTTGTGCGCAAACGAAGAACTTTAATGACACTGAAGCTTAGGTAATCATTTAGTAAATTAAGTCCTATTTTTCTGTATCTCAATATGTATTTTATGTAATGATCTCGTTTAAAGCAAACTGGTCATGACTATTTGAGTACAATTCTACCAAACGCCATTGTAACATGGCATGAATATGACCTTCCCAAAATTTCCTGTACAACCTGAGTTGACCAGATTCTGTGTGTTTAAAGGCCTTGTGGAATCAATTTTGTCAGTTAGTACTGCTCTTTTCGGTTTTTGTAATAACAGCACTGGTCAAAGCTGACCAGTGAAATAAAACAGAAGTCACGTACTGTATGATCTGTCACGTTACTGCGAGATTTCACCGCGGTAATTCACGTGATCCTACAGGCTCAATCTGACCGCGAGAAGAAAAGGCTTTAATTAACAAGGAACCAACGGGAAGGCGAAACTGGTCGATATAAAAGTAATCAACTCACAGGAGCAAAATCAATTTACCACAAATACCAGATATAACGGCTTTAGCAAAAGGAACTACAAAATTTTTATTGAAGCTACCATAAAACGGAAAATGGTAATTTTACCCGAAAGTTATATAACCTTTAGATTTTATTGCCGGAATGTTCTCGACAATACTCATTTCGCCTTTGGAAATAATTCATTAAACTTTACTTCAGTCAAGGTTATGTAAAACTGTTTCACTGTCAAGCGACAAACAAACAAAACTGTCCCATGGAAAATATTACTGCATGTTTCATGGGAATAAAAATAGTATGCCCCAGAGTACAATTAATAGAGTTTTATGTTTTTACTAATTACATTTGGAGCAAAAATTAGCCTAATTTGAATATTTCCTAATTCTCTCTATCACTAAATCTGTTCCTTGGTCTGTGTTGGTATTTCCTGATCAATTGAATAACCAATAAATAACTTATAAAACGTGTTATTGATTTGCAAGGCTTATCTGCGCTAAACATTACATTGGGACGATAAGCCTAAACCTGATAAGCATACTATTAAACTTCATACGTAAAAAGGAAACTTTTATCACTTTATATTTTATTTGAAATGGACAATCGTTGAAGTTTGTCAAATCAACAGGCTATTGCATCATATAACATATATATAGTCCTTGTGAATTTTATAATAAATTTAAACATGATTTACTTATTTCAAATGCATTTATTTTCTCTATTCCAATGTGCAGATTTTTCATTTCTTTACCATAACTCAATTACCATGCATGTGGATTTAGCTGAAAATGTGGACAAATCCTTCGATGGAATTATATTACACTGAATAAGAACCTTAATCTTTTGTCTTTTTTTAGAGAAGTTGTATCACTCTTTTTAGTTAATGATTTGAGAGAATCCGTCGTTGAAGTCTTGTCGATAACACGTTGCTTGTCGTCGCAGGGGGGTCATGTGCAGCATAGAATACCCAAACACAGATGGATCAGTTAGAAGAGGAGAGAGAGCTAAAAGGGAATGTTTGTAGTATTCATTGTCACCGATTGCTTAATTTCTCACTGTCAAATATACTTCAAGCAAATCGAAACCCTGTTGACACAACAAATATTAATGAAGTACTACCACAGATCAACTTAGCGTAAAATAAAATAAATGTAACTCCGAATATTGAAGTCATTTTGGTATTCTATATTCCAAAATGACTTCAATATTCGGAGTTGCATTTATTTTATTTTATTTTACAACCAATATTCCTTAGTGTTGTCCAGCGGTTAACAATATCAACCGATGCTTCTGTTAGGTCTCCCTGTTGCACACATTTACAATTAACTCATAAAGAAGATCATCATCAATTATTCTTGACAAATTTTACAAAATGAAAACAGCGCATGAGGTGGAGAGGGATTATATTTGTTAAGAGATAAGGGTCGTATTCAAATAATATCATCAAATTCCGAAAGGCCGTATGCTTTTCTTCAGTAAGGTTCTTGGGCATGCACACCCTAAATCCGACATAAACTATCTAACAAGAAGACAGCGAGAGGAAGAGGGGTAAACAGGTCTCCCGATCTTCTGACCCTGACAGAGAGACATTGACCAATCAATTCTCCATTAGGCTTGAGAACAATTTTTAAAGTCACTTGACCTACTTGGTTCAGACCGATTGTCTGGAAACTGAAACCCGCATGATGGCAAAATAATGGGTCAGGTGAGGTTTACAGAAAAACACGAGAAAACTATAAAGAAGCGTTCAGCATAAACGAGTTTATTACTGGATTATTTTAACTACCCTTGTGTAAAAATTCTGCACTATTATAAATTGCAACAGTAGCTTCCAGCATTACAATGTAGATGTTTACGCCATTTTTAAATCTATCATTCTAACATTCTCCTTCACCTCAAGACACTTTAGTAGCTTGTTACCAAGTGTACGAATATATATAATTGACAACTCGAGATTAAGATCTATTTAGAAACTAATAGTCTCTGGGAGATTATCTTGAATACGAGAAGAATTCGCGTTTCTTATAAATCGACATCCATGTGTCAACGGGATTATAAATAAAAATATAATGGCAAACACAGATTAATACATACTCTTGTATATTTATTTTAGTGTATATTATTTTTTCTCTTAACTGGGCTAACCGCCAGAGAGATCAAGGACAATAAAACAATATTTATTTACTCGAAAGCTGAAGGCATTCAGTTGAACATCTTCTCCGTTTGCTTTTCAACCCTCATGGTGAATTATCGACCTAAATAACTATTTTTACGAATGGGTGGGTATCCTCGTACTACCGCACACTAAACTTTCCACCCCTGAATATTAATCTGTTTTCATTTGCCTTCCCTAAGTCCACTTAAGTGAGTTTTTTGTTTGGTTGGGTGCAACAATATGTGACTTATCAGCCTAACTTGACCTAATTACCTGGATTTGCTTTGGGGCAGTCAATCATCAGATGGTATTACTGGTCATTGAATAAACGGGTACATTTTTTAAACGAATGCTGGCCCCAAAAAAAGGATAGTTTGTCACGAACAGAGTTTTATCTAAATACAGCCAGCCGATTGAACAAGACTATGGTTTAACAGAAGACTTAAATGGAAGGAAAATCCCTATGGTCTGTTCGAGTGCTTTTGTTAGCTCCAACCCGTAAACGTTTGACTATTTATCGATTATCATGTCGCATAGCGTGCTATATTTGACTTTACAGTAAACTGTACCAATGTTCATTGTGAAGTAGACTCTGACAAACCTTTTTTAATTAACAAGTCTTAAGGAATGTTTTTTATGTTACAATTTCCTATACATGAATTAACCAGAAGACTCGTCATGCTATGGTAAACGGTTTCATTTCGTTGTTCTCTTGGAAATAATTAAATAAATAGACTAGTTTTGAGAAAATGATTTGTTAATATTGTCTCATTACTATAAATTCATATATATATATTCATTCAACTTACCTGTATATTTGTTTTCATTTACCTACGTACGCTGATATACATATCCTCTATTATTAAGGTTCGCGGTCGTGGCTTAGTGGTAGCGTGTGCGCTTACTAATCCTACTCCAATTTAGTGTTCACGGGATTGAGTCCGACTGTCGACCATCAGGTATGTGAGTGAGTCATACGATGTGCCTCCAGCAATCGCTGAGGTGGTTTTTACGAGGTTTCCTCTCGGTTTTCCACCGTAATGAGGCAAGAGACAGTGTGAAGTGGATCCATCGTCTTGTAAGTGAAATACCCTTGAGTACGACGTTAAACCCCAATCAAACAAACATACATCTATTATAAATGTTTTGTTTGTTCTCTAACCTCTCACTACTGTATATAACCATCATGAATTGTTCGTCAATCGGTTAGAGTTGTCGCCATACTAAAATATGTGAAACTATCGGCAGAAATGCAAATGTTTTAAACTCACTGAAACCGATACATTGAACAATGTCTAGAAATGACTTGGACGGTAATCCCCATTGCACCGGAAGACTTGTATAATTGACACTGTGCCTATTCCCCAAGTAGCATAAAATATGTAATATAATATATGGCAACATGTCATATGCCCTTGTTCTGGTTAATACAGCGTGCTGTAAACGTATCTTTTTATCATCCCGATTTTCCAACCTTACCGCGCATCATCGTGAATTCGCTGAATGTGGACTTTATTCACCTAATAGCAATACATGTTGACTGCGTCGACAACTTCAATCTGTATTATGTCTTCTGCCATGCTTAAGTTGAATGATGTCTTGGTTTGCATCTCCTGGCACACGAAGCCCAAGTCTAGTCAATCTGCATGTTTGTCTTTTCTATCATTCTGGCTTTTGTTACCGTGAACTAATGTATCAGTATTCTTCAGTACTCTTATAAACGTGATGTTCTAAACTTGTTGACATTAAACATATGCTGTCATTGGCTAACATTAAGCAAAAATCTAGCGTGTGTTTCATCGTATGATTTAACATTTTTTTCCATCTATATCAAGAATAGCTACAAGTTCGAAAGGATTCACATTAAGCTAACATTTCGATCTTTTTTATCAAACCACCATGAGTTCCCACCTTTGTATCCATACATGGTGTTTTTTAATTGCATATTGGAAACAAAAGAGAAAGCCGTACTGTCGTGGTAACAAAATGACAAAAGGTACACAAGAAGAAACTTAGCATCTTATTTGAATTACAAGTTGCCAGATTTTTCCGACAGTGGACAGACAATACCATGTTGGTGCTCAGGCCACAATTGCTCCTAACTAAACATGCTCTTTGTATTTTAATCTGTAAAAGGCTTACATATTAAAATATATTTTTTTCTGTTTCTAAAGCCATCAAAAAATAGAATTCTTGTTTCCAGAAAGTCGGGCAACAAAATGAGACACAGTCGAGAAAGCTAGACATTGTCTCAAATAACAACCATCTGTCATTCTCCACAATGTTTTTAATTCCTATCCGCGACAAGGTCATGTTACATTTATCAGTCTTTTGTCTGGACACACTCTATCAATGTATATATACATAGGTTGAGGTTACATTAGATCGGTCAGTGTAATCATTGTCTATTTACAGGAGACGGTTGAACATTTTCAGTTTCACTGTGATATGTCAAGCGAAGAAAAGGACATTTACATAGGAAAGCTCGTCTCTGTAAATAGCCTCCTCTTATTATTTATTTGTTTGTTTGATTTGAGGTTTAACGCCGTACTTAATGTTATTTCACTAGTGGAACAAATCGTTATGGCTTCAATCAACTAAAATGATGCCAAACTGCACAAATCCTATAACCAGCAAATCGAGAATTGTCCTGACGACATTTACTCTCATAACAATTGTTTGGTACAATTATATAACCGGTGTTATTATAAAATTTTGAAATATCTGAGATTCATATAAAAACTAAATATTAAGGATTTTACAATCCTGGCAAATTTTGTGAAAACGAGTTCGGCGACAGATTGCTCTGTTGTAAGAAATGATTGTTTCATTGTTGTAAAGTTCGGCAAATTGATAATTCATTTTGACGACTATACCGTGTGACGAATGGTATGCTTATCTTTCTATACTTTATGTTAAACACATATGTATGAGGGGGAAATCCTGTATTTATGTGCTTAAATGTTTGTATAATTTTTTTTATTGCATAGGATAAGCCCTTGTAGCCATTGGCTGTGACCCATACTAATAAAATAAATAAAGAATTAAATTAAATTAAATGTTCGAAAATCTTAACGGATAGTAAACTAACTCAACCTTTCGCCTATTTATTAGAAAGTTAATTCTTGGAGATTTGGACACAGAACAATGTTTGCCGAAGCATTTGTTGTTATTTGTTACCGGCTGTTCCAAGGCTGATTAAGTTCATAGATCGAATAGATCAACCAGTAACTAAGTGAATGATGTATTGTTTTGTCTCGGTTAGGCTTTGACATATTATGGTAACCGCAATCGTGATTAGCATACTTCACTAACTTAATATTGAATCAAGTGGAAAGTCTTGTCGGACTAATTTGATGTGGACAATTAAGTTTTAAAATTCAACGGAATATTTATTTACAGAGTTAGATACCCCCTAGCGGTCTTGTGGTTGTTGGGTTATCTTCGAAAAGCAAATACAAAATTGAATTAAATTTACTAGTTTGAAAGTTCTCAAACGTGTTTTCACTCTGGGGTTTTCGCAAAAGTAGCTTCAAGATGGAAATAACTATATATAGAACCGATACAGACGATACTTTATATGATTCTCTTAAAAACAGTATCAACTTTCAGACAATGTAAAGGTTCGAAATGAGTAGATGAAGTAAATTTCATTTAAAGCGTTTGTATTCTCATGTAAGCATTAATCAGAAACTATGTAAACAAGAGGTAGTATCAATAGAACCATACTCCTGTCATTCAGTTGTATAGCAATTACTTCGGCAACAAGCCATTTAATTCGTAAACTCATAGTTATCTACACGAAGCACAGCAAGATAAAGACAAACTGACCACATATAGCCGTATTTCACATTTGGTATTATTTAATCGTTGAGATTGGGCATTTCAATATAATTGAGCACCCAAATGAGTCGATGGCATGGGAACGAAGTAGCGTCCGAACATTTTATAATATAACCTGAGTTGCATAGATGCAATTTTATTTTATTATAACAAATTTTATATTTGTTAATTACTACATATTGCCTCAATTATCTCCTGATGATGGCATAATAAATGCTGAAATATTGAGTGAAAATTCAGTTCTCGTTTTTTTATTTACACCACTTGTGTATTATTTTAAACTCTTCAGTGGAACTAATAGTTTCGTGACAAAATAAGCTTTATAAATAATTCAACAGGCGAGATCATTCTGTTCTTAATCAATTCAGCGAATTAATAAGCCTGATAAGTTAAATCAGTTTACAGCAATAACTTCAGTGACATGGGGAAGTTGTATACAAGGCCACACTGTAGGCTCCGTAATTCTCCAACCAAAGAACATTGATGGTCCAGTCTTAACATTAAAATGTTAATCGAAACTCCTAAGGTGGTATTGTTTTATGAACCCTTCGTTTAAGTCATTGAAGGGTTCTCTTAAACTAGTGGTAAAATTATCACTGGATTACGTTTTTAATTTACATGTGGATGAAACAAACAAAAAGCTTTAAATGAAAAAATCTAACACATATAAAAGCTTTATATTCATCCTTCATCCTTCAAATGACTTTATGTTAACTTTATAACACTGAACTGGGGAAGCGGTAAAATAGGCAATTTGCCATAAAATATTTACACCATCAAAGGGGACTCAAAGTGATTAAACACAAAAGGCCTACTAAACCGTGTTCAAATTAGGCCAGGCTTTCTTCTTTCTACAAAAGGTCGTCGTACCAGTTAACTACAACCCAAAGGCTTTGGTAGACATCGAATCAAGCCGATTCATGCTAGCCCTGACTTCGTACTAATTTAGGTTGGCAGACACCTGGATTAAAGAAAACATTATTCTGAAACTAATAACAAGCAGTCGGTAATCTCTGGCTCGTCAGCAAAAACCTTTCTATAAACTAGATTTCATTTGAATAAGCGGAGGGTTGAGAAGAAGCTTCATGTTGCCTTGGTGTTCTTAGAGCTGAAGGGCAACATGAAGCCGATCTGTTTATGATGTCCTTTTATTGCGTCCTGTCATTGTCCTGTTTTTGTCATCTCTTGTCCTTGTTTGTTGCCAGTGTTTTCGTGGGTGGCCGGTTTCTTTCACACATGGGGCTAGCACGCCGTCAGGTGAGTGTAATAGCATTAAGTACGGGGTTAAGCCCAATCAATCAAGCAATCGTTCAATCAATCAATAATTGGATAAAACCGTGGCTGCGCTGTCCCCATGCTGTTGTATATAGAGGACTTGATCACAACCCTATAAGTACACTGGGACAAAGTAGTGCGTTATATGTCCTACAGCGGCATGTAGTTCTGATTCACGTGAAAACAGTTGGACTTTTCCGTAAGCCTGGCCTGGCGACAGGCGCTAGTCTATTTAGTTTCACAAATTCCTGTATCGAACTCTGATGGTTTTGATAATGACGCAATTAAAGCAATTTTGAGTTCAAAATGACCATCCAATTCTTTGGCGATCTAACTAGTAGTTGTGCTATCTTCGTAGCATCGAAATGGTCACTTCTTTATCATAGCAGGTAAAGACCAGAACATCTGACTGTTCAGATCATGGACGTGCTACTCTCCAAAAGGTGCTGTTTACCGTAGCCTGTATGATACAAATCTTAGCTATATTGCGACTATAAAAGATACCATATACAAAATGTTTTTCTACGACTTGTGGCTCAAGTGTCCACAACATTTTTTAAATTGTTTTTATAAGCTGTAGGTTAAAATTGATCTGATCACAACGATTAGATTTGATAAACAAAATAAGCTGACATTGCCATTGTAGTTTCGAAAAGCAGGAATAGAAAAGAACAACTGACTGTTCAGATCCTCGCCAATAGTGTCCTGGGGGTCTCTTCCCGACCTTCTGATAAGCTTCCGTGGCCCCTGGGGCCTCTTCCCAAACTCCTGATAAGCTTCCGTGGCCCCTGGGGCCTCTTCCCAAACTTCTGATAAGCTTCCGTGGCCCCTGATATGTATATTATAATATGTAGAGACCATTTTGTTTAACAAATTAAATATCGCAAAACGATGGGAATAATTTAATCTTAGTTTCCTTCGTTTAATCTTACTATATCCTTAAAGGCCCCCTAACCGTGAGATGAGCTAATTTTGGCTTAATCAGCGAGTTTCTGTATTTTACCCTGTTAGACAAAGTTATGAACTTTGTGTTTTTACCATAC
>JAVFBX010045049.1:0-17474 GCA_034783855.1 Mopalia kennerleyi | reverse complement strand
ATGGTCAACTGAACCCTCTTCTTCGTATCGCTGACCATCAGTCCTTTGTGTCCCCTTAATGGTCAACTGAACCCTCTTCTTTGTATCGCTGACTATTAGTCCTTTGTGTCCCCTTAATGGTCAACTGAACCCTCTTCTTCGTATCGCTGACTATTAGTCCGTTGTGTCCCCTTAATGGTCAACTGAACCCTCTTCTTCGTATCGCTGACCATCAGTCCTTTGTGTCCCCTTAATGGTCAACTGAACCCTCTACTTTGTATCGCTGACCATCAGTGCTTTTATCCTCTTAACGGTCTTCCCAAATGGTTTTAAATCAGATTTAAAGTGACTCAATTCCAAAGATAATATTGCCAACTAATTTGAAAAAAATATCTCGTATTTTTCCAATTCTTGTTTTTTTTTTATTCACTTACAAACTTGCAACTTGGCAAACAAGTTATTGAAGCTGTAACGTAAGCAGAGGAAATTCCCTTCGGAACAATCCGAGTCGGATAATGACAAGTTCGTACCGGAGATACACGATTCGTTGCTAGGACTGTACAGATGGGGAAAAAATCTGGAGAATAATAAAATAGCGGCGACGATTCTATAGATAATAGTCAGGTGTTTTTTCCCCTTGTGATGTCACTGGCTATCGCTGAGCTGTATGTGTTAATAAATGTTAAATGTTTGAATCCCAATTTCTCCAAAAGTTCGCCGATTTTTTTTATGAAACGAATTGAAAATCGTCCAGTTATTGAATTGTTTTTATAAGTTTTCTAAGTATCAACCATTTGGGAAGACCTTTAAGCATGGCATAAGACACCAATCAATCAATCAATTACAAGCATAGAACTATCTAGGCGAGCTATTTTTCACCTTTCAATGATTCTTGTTTACTCTGCTTTGTTTTAACAGGGAATTTGAACGGAACAAAATACCCTGATGGGTCGGTAGCAGGTACGTTTATCATCTTCATTTCAAGGGAAGCTTTTATAATCAATGTTAAAATCTAACAACTCAATTTGCATTAACTCTTATTTTGCAGATACCGTAATGTCTACATTTGCTAATAGAATTAAAGCTTAGTTTTAAAATATTTTCGAATTTCAAATTGTCCCAATATTAAAACATTTTATCAAAGTTAGATTGTACAGTTTTATCGATATCCACGGTTGTGTCTTGGCCCGTGGCTGTGGTGTAGTGGTTAGCGAGTGTGCTTTCTAGCGCCTACTTCGATGTACCGTTCACGGGATCTAGGCCGTCTGTCGACCCTCAGGTATATGAGTGAGTCACAAGATGTGGCTCCGGCAATCGCTGGGGTGGTTTTTACGAAGTTTCCTCTCGGTTTTCAACACAAAGACCAGTCTTCTAGTGTAACTCCTGTTTATGTTGTGACTCCGACAATGACAGGGTGGTTTCCCACTGTATTAAGATAGACAGAAGTAAATCAACGATAATCATACAAGTGAAATACATTAAACACCAATCAACAAGTATAATGTTTGGTCCAAATAGGTTGTGCCCCTGGGTAGATTTTATTTTATTTTTTAACAGCATTTGTATTACATGTACATGTATATCATATGTTGGCCTGTTGAATAGTTTTTCTAAATATGTTATAAATATAATAAAGTATAATAAAGTAGTATATGTTTGTCACCTTTGTTTTCATCCACTCTGTACTAATAGGACTCCCAGGTTTGTATCTTATTAATCCTTAAATTGTTGTTTTATTGTTGTGTAAAATTGTATTTCCTGTGTTTTTGTCTGTATACCTGTCTGTCAGCACATTGCCAAATCATTCACGTTTTTTTCTGGTTAATTAAACTTCAATACATATATAGGTTTCATTTGTATTTCTACGCGTTAAACCGTATGGTTTTGACTACAAGTTTGCACCAGTTTAGGGAAAACTACAAATTGTATACTTTGGAGATATATGCATATGGCACAGGACATTAAACTAGTATACAGGGGGGGAAATAACTATACATTTGCGGGACATGTTCAGTAAAAATTGAGATTGTCCTGTAAAGATTCCCAGAATTTGACAAAATATTTTACACATTTCCACACCTAGTTTGTATACGGTAAAACACAGGTACTTGGAAGAGAGCTTCAGGCTGCCCTGGTGCTCTGAGAGCTAAGGATGCAAAACAAAGCACATCTGTTTGTGATGTCTTAAAAGTGTGTCCTGTATTTGTCCTGTCTTGTCTTTGTTTGCTGCCAGTGGCGTCAAGGATGGTTGCTTTCACAAATTGGCCTGGCACGCTGTCATATAAGTGAAATAATCTTAATTACGGCGTTAAACCCCAATCAAACAAACGATAAGGTTAAGCAACTCGTGAATGTGTACTCTGCCCATCCTGCAAATTTCGTTTTCTTTTTGTCTGTACCTAAGGATTGAACGTATACATTTATAATGAACTAACCATGTAGAAAAACTTTAAATGATGATGGTCTTGGCGATCGTTTTCTGTGAAAGCTTAGAAATGTAATTAGAAATACCTTTTGAGTACAACGTTTAACCCTAATCAAGCAAACAAACAATCTAATGTTCTAGCAAAGAACGTTTCATCTCAAAACCAGTAAAAAATAGAATTGAATAGCTATATTTGTCTAAGAAAGATGAGTTTGTTAGTTTATGTCTGAGGTGTTTTCCTGTGTAGCTGTAAGATCCCTAATTAAAGCGAGTAAATTAACCATAGGTAATAGACTTAGTGTTCCCTGTACATTCCCATGACTTGTATCAGAGCTGTGGAACAAAAGTGAACTCTATCAAGTTAGAGCATTAAGCTACTTGCATGAAGTCGTATACACATTATGTTATCACCTCACACTGTCTGTCTGTCTGTCTGTATGTCTACCTCTCACACTGTCACTGTCACATGTTGTTCGTCGGCTATACTTCCTCTCAGTGCTGTTCAGAAAAATATACCAAGGCTTGGTGCTTTCGTTATCGTTTATCAGAGTTAAAAAACATTTGTAACCTTCTGGGAAGAGAGAGTAGCATATTTCTGTGGTACTTAGCAATGTAGGTACACAACCTTTTCAACAGATTGAAGGCCAATGGTAGAGTGTGGGCTTACTTATCCTACTCCGATGTACTGTAACGGGATCGAGTCCCTCTGTTGACCATATGAGTTAGTCACACGATGAGGCTCTGGCAATCGAGGGGTGGTTTATACGAGGTTTCCTCTCGGTTTTCCACCGTAATAAAGGAAAAAAAAGTATGAAGTGGACAATCTGTCGTCGTATAAGTGAAATACCCTTGAGTATGACATTAAACACCCCCCAATTAAAAACCCATGTTAAAGTTGTTTTATTGTGGGCATCTCTGTTAAAGTACATTATCATCATTAAGTGAAAATACAGTTTATTTAAATTGTTAGACATAATATGTGTACCTTATACTTGTTCTTTTCGAGACAAAGTATGTCGACCGTAAGGTATATGAGTGAGTCACAAGATGTAGCTCCGGCAATCGCGGGGGTGGTTTTTACAAGGTTTCCTCCCAGTTTTCCACCATACTAGGGCAAGGAACAGTTAGAAGTGGACAATCCTTCTGTCTGTCACAAATGTTTGTGAGCATGCTATCTTGAAAACAAATTCATCAATTAACTTCAAACTTGGTATGTAGCTTCCACCAGTTAAGACGGCTGATGGGATTACCTTTCACAAAATTCCATAAAACAACTATAACACATTAACTATCACAGATTAACTTGAAATATAGCCTCCACCAAATTCCCCAAAAAGAAATGGCCTCCATTTCATGATTTTACAATGTTTTGTGAACATAATAGCTTCAGAAATTCACCGATCAACTTGCAATTTAACTTTCTTCTATTGAGACCAGGAATAGGATTGCATTTCACTTAATTACGCAAAACAATATGACAACCATTTCATAATTTTCACAATATTGCTGCCTTAATGCTGTAAACATGGAAATTTGAGAACAAATTCACCGATTAACTTGAAACTTATACTGTGCTTTATCTCCTTAAGATGACAAAATAGTATGGATATCACAATTTTCAATAAAACAAAATGACCACCATAATTAAGCAATATTTACATCTGTACATGTAAGTGTTGTGAACACAAGGCGTGAGAACAAATTCACTGACATATTTTAAACTTGGAAAATTGTTTCCTCCAGTTTAGAAACTGATGTGATCGCATTTCATTTCATTCTGCAATCCAAAATGGCTATCACTCTTATTTAGATTTTATATTGTAACTTCAAACTTCACATTTCTGTTAATACCATAGATATGGTTGTGTTTCACTAGGTTTCACAAAACATATGGCCGACATTGCCTATTGCACCAAAATGGTGATAGACACCATAACTTTTACTCTTTGACTGGGATTATAAGCATATTTTGGGGGGAAAAAAGCCTTAAGTGTTGGACCAGCTAGCTATTCAGTTTGTTATACATGTATTTAGTTCTTCCTTTCTAACAATTTACAAGGATTATCTCCCTTGACTTTGCCAATGCCAGTATTATTGAATCAAAGTGGTTGGAAACAAAACAAAGATAAAGAGTTTAACACTAGTTGAAAATTAGGGTGCACATACTGTCTGCAAGTATATTTCTTTTAATTTTTATTATTTGAATAGTAAAATTGCTACCAGAATAACCAAAAATTTTACATGATGCCCTAACAATGCCGGCCATGTAGAAAGCACTGGGTAAATTACTTGACCAGAAATCTGCCCCTGTGTTTTACTGGTAAAATAAGATTTAGATGAGTTCACTTTTAAGCTGTAAAATGTTCTTTGCCTTTCACAAGACACATATAAACGTGTGTACATGAATGTCTTGTGCCTTGATGTCATGCCCTGCCTGTCAACATGGCAGAAAAAACTTATTTTATATGTATTAAAGCTAGAAAACGAGTCTTACAAATTGTTAGCCAGTTTTCAGACCTGTCTATGTTAGCATAACGTATGGATAGTGACTAATACATATTTTTGGTGTATTTGTTATTTCTTCACATATTGTTTATTTTGTTTCAAATTTATGTGGCACACGCTTTATAGATAAGAAAAAAAAACACAGTCATTTTGTCAATAACATATTTGATTTACTATCAAAACACTCACAAGCCAGGTGACTGCACAAACAGGTAGGCTACTCAGTTACGAAAAAATTAGTACCTGTTTCAGCACTAGAATCTCCATTTACATTATTTTTATTAAAGATCATCTCCCTTTAGTAAGAGGCTGGCCGCCTTGGCTTAGTGATAGTGTGCACGCTTACTAAACTAACCCTGCTTTAATGTAAACATTAGTACCTGTTTCAGCACTACAATCCCATGTAGAATCTCCATTCTACAATCTCTCCATTTACATTATTTTATTAAAGATTATCTCCCTTTAGTAGGAAAGAATGCATAGTTATGCAGATTCATTAATATTTTTTTTTTTGTAATAGATTTTGGGAGAATCAAATTCCAGACCTTTTTTTATTGAAACAGCAAATAAATGGGCAAATCTGTTTGACTTTCTTTCAGTCTGATGGAACCGGGTGGATGGCCTTTTATTCCCTCACAATGCTGAAGATTTCCATTGAGTTGGCAAAGTTTGATCCAGTTTATGCCGACCTAATCCCTACATTTCTGGGGAATTTCTTGAGAATTTGTAAGGATCTCAATAAAACAGTTGAGGATGGAGGTATTTGTTTCTATCAAACAGAAATTTATATGAATTTAAATTATCCATGAAAATGAAGCAAGAAAACCGATTGTCCTGGCAGTTTGTGACGTGAGTGACATAGTCTTATAGTATGATGTGTAATGGCCACAAACAAACTGTGTTATAATTTGTTAACCAGAAAGGTTTTGAAGTAATAATGACCAGAAAGGTTTTCACAATATAATGACCAGAAAGGTTTTCATGATATAATGACCAGAAAGGTTTTCACAATATAATGACCAGAAAGGTTTTCATGATATAATGACCAGAAAGGTTTTCACGATATAATGACCAGAAAGGTTTTCACGATATAATGACCAGAAAGGTTTTCATGATATTATGACCAGAAAGGTTTTCACACTATAATGACCAGAAAGGTTTTCACGATATAATGACCAGAAAAGTTTTCATGATATTATGACCAGAAAGGTTTTCACACTACAATGACCAGAAAGGTTTTCACGATACAATGACCAGAGTGGTCAACCCAATTGCAATCATTCATCGGACGATGAGTCCCACTTCTCACTTATTCACAATATTACCCTATCCTGGGATACCACTCTCCATCTTTGAACAGTAAATGCTGAATACCTTGACCACTCAGCCACCTGACATTCTACCAGGTAGAAGGTTGAGTGGTTTAGGTTGCAGACATTTACTGCTGGCGAGTGATGAGTCAGTGCCTTACCATGAGGGTCATGGGTTCGTTTCTCAGATAGATTTCAACCCGACAAAACTAGAATTTGTTTGAAGTAAGAAACTGTTATCCGATAATAATGAAAATATTAATTATGTACGAATGACTGAATGTACATAATAGATTCGCGATCTGAGGTCTTACAGAACATGGTGTTCAGGAATCAGGGTTATCATAAAGTTGACGTTACAATCATGTTATTTATGTTATTAACCAGAACAGTGAAAGAAGTAGGCCCACTGTTTAAGGGTGATGTGTTTACAAGTACGTTCTTTCTGTCGACTGCGGGCATGGCTTAGTGGTTAATGAGTGGGCTTACAAATCCTTCTTTGATGTAGCGTTCAAAGGATTGAGTCTGCCTGTCGACTATCAGGCATAAGTGAGTCACTCGATGCGGCTCTGGCAATCACAGAAGTGACTTTTATGAGGTTTCCTCTCGGTTTTCCGCTATTATTTGGTAAGGAACCGTGTAAAGTGGAAAATCCGTTATCATATAAGTGAAATACTCTTGAAGTTGAGTATTACGCTAAACCCCAATCAAATAAACAAATCTATTGATTGCAGAGGAGCAAAATTTTTATAGATAACATTCCTGAACGTGGTTTTGTTGAGAACTGTCTGAAGTCCAATACTGTCTACGCAGTGAAATACCCCTGAGCATGGTGCTATCAGAACTAAGGGGCAGTATGAAGCCACTCTGTTTGTGACGTCTTTCTATAGGGTCCTGTGAATGTCCTGTGAGTGTCCTGTCTTCTCTTTGTTTACTGCCAGTGGTAACCAGGGTGGTTTCATTCACCAATGGCCAGGTACGTCATTATAGGAGTCATTATAAGTAACCACCAGTATAGTGTTAAACCCAAATCAAACAAATTGAGCATGGCGTTGTACACCAGCCAATCAATCAGTTGGTCATTTAATGAATTATTGAATGACTTTCTAACTGTGAATTACTGTACTGAGCACTTCCAAAATTGCTTTTTTGTCAGGTCTTTGGGATGAAGATACGGGATTCTTTTACGATGTTTTGAGATCGCCAACTGGATTTGTAGTAATTGAGGTTCGCTCTCTTGTGGGAATTATTCCATTAACGGCATGTTCTTCATTCAGTGTGTTTGACCTTCAGAAGGTCAAGTTGGATGGTGGACAAAATGTCTTGGAGTTTTTCAGAAACACCATGGTAGAAAATAAAGATGTGAGTATTTTTTATTAAAATATTTAATTATTAGTTAATTTTATCTCCTGACCATGGGTACTGATTTGTATAACTGAACTGTTCTGCATGGATCAAATGAAACAATTGACCAGTGGCCACAGTTTCCCCCAACTTGAGGTGACTTAAGCTTGTGTTTTATACATAAATAATAATTAAGAAAAACTAGGATTTCTTTGTGTATTTTTCTTGCAAATCTGTTACCACAACATGACTTTTAAAGAAAAACAGAGAAAGAAGTTGACAATCTGTTGTCATAAAGTGAAATACTATGGAGTATTGCATTATACCCCAAAGAAACAACTATTTCTAATTTTCAAACCCTTTTACTTAACTTCATTGTCATAAAAGCAAAAATCTGTATAATAGGACATTATAATCTGAAGAAACAAACAATTTTAACTTTCAGTAAAGACTTGCTGATATAAATTTGTCCACAGTACATACAGATAGAGGGAGATCAAGTATTTCTTTCTGCTGTGGGCCCTGAAAGAACACAAAGGATTATCTCCCGTCTCAGAAACTCAGAGGAATTTTTATCACCATTTGGAATTCGATCTCTGTCTAAGGTTTGTCTCTTATATAACAAAAATCACGTCTCAGTTAAACTCAATCTAATTAAAATCAGATATCAAAAATGCTCCCCGGGTGTTTGTCGCTATATTGAGATCTAAGGCAATCACTCTACTAATGCTGTTCAATTTAGCTAACTGGGGTTCTCGAAATCACATTCCAGTGTTTGTTGATTGTGCGTGCATGTATCCGTTGGACGTTGGTCATGTAAAAACACCCAGTCGGGAAACTTTGTCAGCGGAAATCTTCGGCTTTTAAAAACCAGAATTGAGAAGCAGCTCTCTGATTGGTCAATTTAAGAAACCAATCGACATTGTGGCATTAGACCTCATTATAAGCAGCAAACAAAACAAGGGGAGCGTTTTTGAGATCTGTTGTTAATTAGACTGCAGTTAAACTTTATGTTGATGTGCCCATTAACTGTTCAAGTCCATTGTCATCATATAGGTGACATCATCTAACAGCAATCAATCAATTAATCTTAACATCTCCACTATGTCTCCCTCTCACAGAATTGACTTTTAGCTGGTTTACATAAGCTTCAGCCCAGATGCTCCCATCCTCTAGATGTGTCCGTCTGTTGACAGAGGTGTCCAGGTTGGTTTCCTTCACCCATAAGGGAGATCAACCATAGTTGTTTCCATGTACTGCTTAAGATTGGACCGAGGTATATGAGCAGCTCAAATGTGGTATCTTCAGCAATCATGGTAGTGGTATACAGAAAGTAGTGCAAAGAAATAATGTGGTTAAAATGGGGCTCTGATAATCACACAATTCAGTCTGTGGTTTAAAAATGTATCAAAATAAACATTTATTTAGTTTTCTATTCTGATTTGTTAGGTTTATAAAGAAATGCCCTATATATTAGAACTGAGCCAGCAGAGTTATAAGATGGAATTCTGTCCGGGAGAGTCCAATTCTCACATGTTTGGGGGGAACAGCAACTGGAGGGGTCCAATCTACTTTTCTGGTAGGCCTAAATAAAAACCGGTAATTTTCAGCTATGCTGATAGTAATGTTTAAATATTAAAGTTAATTTTTTTATTCTCTAAGTAGTCCTATAATTATAATTATTAAATACTAAACCTTTGGATTTTGAACCATGTACATCCGAGGCATTCCTGATTCATTTTTCACCAAACTGTCAATGCAATTTTTTTTCACATTAGTCAAACACCTTAAAGCTCCAATAAAGTCAAATGCATGTTAAATTGCAATTTTTTGTTTTCACAGTGAACTACTTGATCTTGGAAACTTTGACAACAATCCACAGGTTCTATGGTGACAAGAAAATGGCCTTGGATGGAGAAACATTGTCTGATTTTGTGGCAGATGTGCGACACCGCTTGGTGTCAATTTTCCTGCCTGATGAAAAAGGGAGACGACCATGTCATGGTAAATGTTATGTAAAGAACCATTTAACAAATGATTTAGAATTGTGAGAAACTATTCAACCTTTTAGATACATGTTACGTGTAGCAGTTAAAATGTTTATCTGTTAGTAAACTTTACATCGGCGTATAAAACCAGTGAAATTATTTGCAAACCATATGTTGCTTTGGTGACACTTTGACTTAAAATAGGCTCAATTAGATAAACAACATGTGAATTGTCTGTGCTCCTATAGGACAGACAACATACAAAGTCTTTGATATATTTTCAATTTGCAAAAGATTGAGTTTTCTGACATTTTTTTACACCATGTATCATATCTTGTATAATTGTCACCAGTTGCATCTTGGGAGATTCCTGGCATCTTTGGGGCTGAGATGTAAGTGAGACAGTCTTCCATACAGTGTAAAGCCCCATTAAAACAAACACTTTTTGAACAGATCGCCAAATAATAAATAAAAGTTCGGGGAAAAAATGAATGAGATGAGAGGTTTTACATTTTCTCACCCTCCAACTCAGGGCAGTGTGGAACAAGCGGAGTACTAGGAGAACAGTAATTAGCCACAAACCTAAACACTTTACAATTCATGGTTGCGTCAAAAAAGTGAAATCGTCTGAGCATGGTGTTAAACACTAATAGAGTGACCCAGCTCTTCTGGCACCACCATAATGTACCATCAGTTACCCAAAGAGTTGGTCCACGGTCGTGGCGTAGTGGTTAGTGATCGCATTTTCTAATGCCTACTTTGATTTACTGTTCACAGGATCGAGTCCGTCTGTCGGCCCTCAGGTATATGAGTGAGTCACAAGATGTGGCTCGGCAATCGCGGGGGTGGTTTTTACGAGGTTTCCTTTCAGTTTTCCACCATACTAGGGCATGGAACAGTGTGAAGTGGACAATCCTTCGTCATATAAGTGAAATACCCTTGAGTACGACGTTAAACCCCAATCAAACAACCAAAACAAACCCAAAGAATTTTCTGTTGCCCTGGTTCTCCCAGACCAAAGGTGTACCACAAGCCGATCTGTTCTGTCATTGTCCTGTGTTTGTTGTCAATAGCGTCACAGCTTGGTTACTTCACCCATAGGGCTGGTACACTCTCATATCAGTTAAATAACCATCAGTATGATGTTTAACTCAAATCATGTAAACAAAGAACAGGTGCGGCAATATATTGAAGACAGCTTCCTCTCCCATTTACGAAGTGATAAGAGGGGGCTTCCTGTTGCCCTTGTGCTTACTAGATAAAGCATGAAGCCGATCTGTTTGTGAAGTGTCCTGTGTTCTCTTCTTGTCCTGTCTTGTCTTTGTTAGTTGCCAGTGATGTCAAGGGTGGTTTCCTTCACCCATTGTGATCTGTTGTGGTGGCTTCACAACCTAGGTTACAGAACTTGTTGTGACATCAGAATGTCGTTAAACCTAAAGATCTAAATGATTATTCTTTCTCAACCCCAGGTGAGAACTCTCAATACAGCACAGAAGTAGGCTGGAAGGATAAAGTACTGTTTTACGAATATTTTCATTCAGAGACGGGCAGAGGATGTGGAGCGCGGTAAGTTCTATTCCATTTCACTCGGAATCATGTCTGCCAAATGTTGTCTAATTATATTAACTTTATGTAATGTATACTTTCCAAACCAGATCAACATACTTTTGTTTCTGTTTGTTAATAAAAAGACTGTGTGTGTGTCATTTAAAAATGGGTGGGTAAAAACTGTATAAAAATTTTGACCATATTCACCATATTCGAGACTTTTTAAAAAATTTTCCAACTTTATAAAAATGGTTTACATTTTATGGTTGGGTTTGGGACATTTTTCCCCAGTCTAGTAAAAAAAACTGATGTGTGAACTGTGTTTTCAAGTTTACAGGGCTCTTTCTTCCAGTTGTTCTGGTGTTATCATTGATGTCTTGTAATTGTTCCGTCTTATCTTTGTTACCAGTTAGGTCGAGGGTGGGGCTGACATCCTGTTATATATGAGTGTAATAACCACAAAACGGTATTAAACCCCAATCAAAGAAACAAATCTTTCTTTTTCTCTTTCAGTAATCAAACAGGATGGACAGCGTTGGTGATAGAATTGATAATAGACAGCCATAGCTAATGATGGGAAACCTCCACAACTACAGTAATAGAGAATCCTATTGGGTACCGACTGTCTAAGGGGAAAAATTGTTGTATTCAAAATGTTAAAAAGGAAAATGGAACAGGCGATGAACTTTGTCAGGAGGAGTAGTTTGAAAACCCAATGTGAGAACCAGTGTGTGAATTATAAATCAATTTTAAACACTTGCCAAGAACTGAAAGAAATTGTTAAATTAGGAGGTGTTGTGGGAACACAGAGTATGGATGGAGAACAATACCAATAACAGTCTGTGAATCTGAAGCTCTAGAAGCCAATGAGAGAATCATTGTATTGAGATGGAGTCTTCATATTGTATGCTAGAGTTGTCCTGTCACTGTTTGTTGTGTGTGGTGTTGAGGGTAGTTTCCTCCATCAATGGCACGATTTACCGTTCACAGGATCGAGTCCGTCTGTTGACCCTCAGGTACATGAGTGAGTCACAAGATGTGGCTCCAGCAATCGCGGGGGTGGTTTTTACGAGGTTTCTTCCCAGTTTTCCACCATACTAGAGCAAGGAACAGTAAGAAGTGGACAATCCGTCGTCATATAAGTGAAATACCCTTGAGTACGACATTAAACCCCAATCAAACAAACAAACAAAACAATCTATGAAGGCGAAAGATGGGATTGCAGTTCATCAATTTACCCAAAACAATATGACCTCCATTGCAACATTTTGCAATATTGACACCTATGCGGTGTTATCATGATAATTAAACAACAAACCCACCTTTATCATAAAACTTACACTGTAGATTGGTATGGATATCACCTAATTCCATAAACAAAATGGCCAGCCTTGCATAATTTGGCAACTTTAAGTCTGTTTGTGTTATGAACATCAGTGGAATCAAATAATGACACATAGATGTACTTTATAAAACAAGACCAGGACATTATGCATGTTGCAATAAGAGCAATTGTGGAAACTTACTGTATATTGTACAAGACACCTGTAGACACTTGTAGCTGTGAAAATGTAGCCGTATATTAAAATACACACTAGTAATGTGTACAAGATTATAGATTAGTGGCCTGCTTCTACTGTTAAATGTGGAACCAGAAGATCAGTTCTGTGTGTTGATTTAGCCTCAACAAATTTATTGTTCTAGAAAATGATATTTGTGGTATTTTCAGGAGAAACAGTCATGGTGTAGGATTAGAATCTATACAAAAGATGCTTCAGAGATATGAGTACAATGTTACTGTGGATGCTATTATTTCATGTAGATCGTTGGACAAAACTCATTTTAAAAGGTAAATACTACATGTTGTTTTGATGTTTAATCAGATAATTGTTCAACAGTTAATAGTTCAATCAGTGAATGAAATATCATCACAGTAGAATTTTCTAAATTTTAATTTATTAATTTCAGACCATTATCTGATGATGCAACTAAGCAGGAGCTGCCATTATCTGGTGTTTCATCTTCTGAC
This sequence comes from Mopalia kennerleyi, assembly GCA_034783855.1. Lineage (NCBI taxonomy): Eukaryota > Metazoa > Mollusca > Polyplacophora > Chitonida > Mopaliidae > Mopalia > Mopalia kennerleyi. The sequence continues at coordinate 4,346 of JAVFBX010045049.1, read as the reverse complement.
CTAGGAGGAAAACTTCTTGAGAAGACTTCTTCAAAACATGTTATCCCTGCTGTTAATGAGACAAAAAGAAAATCACCTGACCCAGATGTCATTATAGAAAGTGTGGAAGAAGTCGAGATGTGTGGAGATTATCAAAGTGATACAGAATCTCAGAAACTTGTTGATTTTTCTACAGCTGATGAAAAAAACAGCGCTTCTACAAATATCTTGCCAGACTACAGCGGGTCTACAAATATCCAAGATCCCAATATTCTTACATTAGGAATTCAAAATTCAAGTGTAAAAGAACCAGACACCAATACATCAGATATACCTCCTGTAGATATAAAATCGTTACACTTAGAAATGAAACCATCAAACACACAATCAGCAATTGTCGGTGAGTTGTCAGAAGTACAATCATCAGAAGTACGACCTTTAGTAAGAGCACCTGATACATTAGACCATGCCAAATTGACGTGTAATATAGGAAATTTAAGTATTATTTCAGACTTCCAATCTTGCATAACTCCAGATGTTATTTCAGATGAAAATTTAGAGGAAAAGCCCCGGAAAGATATCCCTTTCTGTTGTAGTGATGTTCAAAAAGTAGATTTAGATAATTCGATTTTAAACCGTGATATCTCAAACAGTTTTGATAATGTGGAGTTATCTATGTTAGCTGACATGAAGTCAAAGCTCAAAGACATTAAAACATCACTTGAACTTGATGATTTGGAAGAAGAGTTTGATGCTTTGTTGCATATCACAGCACTCACTGATGTAAGGAAGAATAATCTTCAATATGTAGTGCGTAAATTAGTTCAAAAAGCCCGTGAGAGTTTTTATGAACCCATAGAGTGTGTGCATTTAAACAAATTACAAACCACCCTTAATCAAACAAAATCCAACTCAGAAAAAGATCCAGCCATTGATTTAAACCAACTATTGATTGAGACTACCACTTGGGATGAGGAGGAGCCAAAGCCCCAACGTAAACCACGAGGGACATCAACCGGAGATAATGACAAAAATATCGTCTCACCAGACACTAATGCAAGTCAAATTGTAAAAAAATTAAAAGCTGATTTAAATCAAAATAACAAAAATATAAATAATTACATTAAAAATGAATTGTGTAATAAAACACAGAAGAAATTGCGTAAGACTAAGCGACGGCCTATTTCTCCTTTATTGCGCAATCAAGAACAGTTCCTCACAAATTCATGGACTTTTCCATCCTTTGATATTATCTCCAACCCAGAAGAGTTGCCTCATAAGCAGAGTGACAATAAAACTGAGGGGAGTGAGCAGACTGTCACATACTGCAGTCAGTCAGCCAATACCTCACCTAGAGATTTCAATGTTCTCCACTGTGTAAATGATGGCTATAAAGCCAATGCTATTGGTACACAGTTTTACCTGTTAGTCAGCCAGGAGCGAGAGATCAATGTGGATTCTATATCCAACTCCCTGAAAGTTAATGGTCATTTAGATAAAAGCACATCAACAGACGATTTAGAAATGGACGAACAATTTAATCTTGACTTCCTTCAAAGCTGTTTTTCTAAAGTCCCTCTGGAGGAATTAAAAGACATTTTGTCGAGTTGTGCTAATGATGTGGGTTGGGCTGTCAACATTTTGTTGGACTGGGGCTATGACTCTATAGTAGAACATCCATCAAGAAGAAAGAAAATACTGTTCAATAGACTAAGCTCATCAAATGTGGTTGATGATGAGGAGCACAAGTTACCTTCACCTAAAAGAGCAGACATTTTACCATTAACATTGGTTGATTTATGTTCAGAGTCGCTGAAAACGAGCAAATCATTCAGTGAGAAAAATATTGAAGACCTTCTGATTGCTGGTAGTGAGAAACGTTTAGGTATAATTGAGGAAGTAACTATGCGTGTACAGAGACTGTTGAGTTCTGACAAATCGATTGGAGTTATGGATGAGATTTGGGTCAAACAAGGGACACAACTTTGCTCATACACTGATTCTGAGGATGAATCACAGAATTCGTCGGACAATATTGACTCCAGTGAAGTATCTGAAAGTGAAGAGTTTGATGATGTGAGTGCAGACAATGAATTGATGGGGACTGAAGAAGGGACATATGTTACTAATGAGCTATCTGGCTTAGTAGACAGAGTCCTCTCTCCTGTTCAGAAGGAAAAGCATACTGATGTGGATTTGGAGGAAGAACAGTCTGTCAAGCCTGTCAATGTGGAATCTACATCTGAAGATGATAAGTCTGGAGACGCTGCCCTGATACCAGTTCTGTTGACTGAAGAGGGAATCCGGACCTTGGTAGCATTATTTGGGCCATTATCACAGGCCTCAGGTAACTCAACCAGATCATTGACCATTTTACATTCAGATTGGGACAATTTCTTAAATATAATAAGTATAGTTGATCAACTCTGCAACTGTGTTTTAAAACTGATTGAAACTAGTATTCAACTCTGTTCAACTCATAGCTGTTTCTATGGATTTTTTTTCAGCTTCCAATTCCAAGTTCACGTGCAGGGCAAGAAAAAATGCAAAACTTCCCGGCAATCTGGCATGATCATGTGATTATAATCACGGATTCTTTACTCCCTTCTGCTTGATTTTAGTCAAACTAATTTGAGCTTAATAAATTGGTTTTCTGGAACCAGATCCGTTCTAGAAACTTCCCTGCAACTGGTTGCATTTTTTTGTTTACAATTGCATGCAGCTCTTAGCTCTGTTATAACTTCATAACAGTGAGAAAATACCCCAGAGTTTTATCAAGTCTCCCATGTATTTTGAGCGAGTTGCAGTGAGTTCCCCAATCTACTTGCTCGCTCCAAATGGTTCAGACTGTAATTAATGATGGAATTTGTCATTTGAAAGTTTGAAAATAAGAAAAGTCAATAAGTAGAAAACAAACTATAGGATCTATGGTCTAGCATGTCATCATTCTTTTTGCCAATGGGCAGAACTTAGGGCTTAATGATGAGCTTATATATTACCCATAATGCATACATGCAACTTTCACTTGCATGAGCTGCAGCCAATTACATATTGTTTCATGTCAAGCTATACTAGACTTATCCAAAAAACATTGATACATGTGTATTATGATTAACAGATGAAACCAAACAGATGAAGCCTTGTGTGATAGAAGTTGATTATAGTGTTGCTAAAACACTACACGCATGTCTTAAAGAGACTGTGGCAAAAGGGTTGACAAGTATACTTCCTTCAAAACCGACAGGTGAGCAAATATATTATTATTTAGCATATTTAATGTACATAGAATTATCATGGACGATCAAACAGGAAGTATTATAAACTCTAGTTCACAAAAAATAGAAATTAAATTATCAACAATTACTTTCCAATAAGCATTGTGTCTTTTTGTATTCATTAGACAGACAAAATAAGCTTTTGATTATTATTTTGATTATTTAACTTGATAGACCCTCTATCATTTGACATTCCCAGTGGTAGATTGTGCACTTAACCAGAAGGAAGAAGAGAGTACATCTGAAACTGAACAGGCTGATCAAGTTGATAAAATCTGTTATCGAACAAAACCTGTCCCCCAAAGAAAACAAAGAACCAAACAATCCCCTTTGAAGAAGCTGCATCCCAGAAGGAATGCCCCAGTTATACAGTTCGGCAGTCCACAACCATATGTACCATCTTCACAGCGGCAAAAAAGTCCACTTAGTTTCCGAGAGATTCAAGAGGAAGAGTTAGCTAAACAGCTGAGTAAAGCCGAATATGTAAGTTGATGTACTTCATAAAGCTTTCCTATTACAGATGAGCTTATTAGAAGTCGCTAGTTATAATGCTCCACTATAACCTTGCTTATCCTGTGGCTTTGGCTTATTGGTTATCATGTGAGACTATAGATCAAGAACCATGATCCTTGTGGTCTTGGCTTATTGGTTAGCATGTGGGACTACAGATCAAGAGCTGTGAGACCTGTGGCCTTGGCTTATTGGTTAGCATGTGGGACTACAGATCAAGATCTGTGAGTTCTGTGGTCTTGGCTTATTGGTTAGCATGTGGGACTACAGATCAAGAGCTGTGAGTCCTGTGGTCTTGGCTTATTGGTTAGCATGTGGGACTACAGATCAAGACCTGTGAGTTCTGTAGCCTTGGTTTAATGGTTAGCATGTGGGACTACAGATCAAGAGCTGTGAGTTCTGTGGCCTTGGCTTATTGGTTAGCATGTGGGACTAGAGATCAAGAGCTGTGAGACTTGTGGCCTTGGCTTATTGGTTAGCATGTGGGACTACAGATCAAGAGCTGTGATCCTTGTGGTCTTGGCTTATTGGTTAGCATGTGGGACTACAGATCAAGAGCTGTGAGACCTGTGGCCTTGGCTT
>JAVFBX010044938.1:0-17475 GCA_034783855.1 Mopalia kennerleyi | reverse complement strand
TGGAAAGTTAATTTTCCTCCAGTGCTAAGTAAAGACAGCATTGCTACTCTTCAAACGAACTGCCCTTAGCCAGAGGGCCTCAATGCACAAGGAAACCACCCTACATCATCCCAATCAAGCAAAATAATGTTGTTGTTGGCGTGTTATTGGCGTGTGCCACTCCTACACAGGAATGATTTACGCCACTCAAGCAAAATAATAATTTGAGAAGTTTCTTTGAATTGAATCTGTAATCTTACCTCCCTCTCGAGTACATCTTGCATGTCATCATCAGACAGCCATAGACCAAGAGATTTTCTCTGAACCTCAGCCGCTACCAGAGCATAAAACTCTAATGTAGGACCAAGACCTGTGCCTTCTTCACTGATAAATTCCAGCTGAAATATAAATGAACCTCCATCACGATACATATATATACTTCAAATGTAAATCACTGTTTACATATCTATATAATTCATGAGAGGATTCATCAGATTCATCAGATTTAAAAGTTGATCCCCATCCTGCCACTGTGTGTAATCTTTACAAACGTATATATCTTTTACAAATTCCATTTTCCAATTACTGCCAACAGCAACAAACTTTCATGATATTAAATTATTTAAATACAGCATTGATACGATGGGGATCTGTAAAATTTGACATTTTAAAAGTGCAACATTGTGAAACACAGTGATACATGAAAAAAGATGTACTCTAGAAATCAGAAATGTTACCTCCAGAATAGATTTCCTGTCAGCGTGATGTTTCATGACTTGGATTGCCCATTCTAAGAGTTGCTCTCCTCTAGGCACTTTGACTCTCTCGTGTTTTAATCGACCCACTCGATATTCATGAGCGTCTTCTCTACGGGGTGATGGACCACGGTTCCTGTCTATTGATGCATCACGTTTATTTTGTAACCAAACTATTGCCCTGTAGAAATCATCAAACATACAGAAATATGAGTATATGCATGGTAAAAAACAATGAATACATGTATTCACATTTTGTTAGGTTATCCTATAACATCTAAAGCTTAGGACACTCCAGTTTTGGGACAGTCCATAGAAATAACATGTAAGACCTCCTGGGTGTAAAGCCTATTTCTCTGTCCCAACTTCTGCAAGTTATAAGTTATTTAGTTTTCTTCTCAAAATAAGTTTTGCACATTTATCAAACGCACTTGTCAAACTTAATTTGCTAGCTACTGAACTGAACAGGATTTTATGAATCTTACAGTAGTACGGAATTTCACAGTCCCAATGATATGGTACAACTGGGAATTTTTAACTCCATCATTTTTATTAAATATTTCTAACATTATAAGATTAATATCAGTAACTACATCTTTTTCTCTCATACCGTGAAGTTCCAAAGGCTGTACAGGAAAAGTAAAGTTGTCTAGTTTCAAATGGGAATAACATTGGGCACCATTTGGTAAGCTTTTCACACCAGTCCGGCAAAGCATGGCTTGAGAGTACCAATGGGTCCTGAAAAAACAACAAAAAATAATGTAATAATAGGCAGATAATTAATAATAAATTCAGTTAGATTGGGTTTGGACCACTCTAAGGTTACTACCATTACTTATACATCACTACTTTCACAAACCTTGTTATTATTCTGCTATTAACTAATTTAACCCTCTTGTTAGAAAGTGGTGCGCTTACTTAATGAGACCAAGGATTAATAATAAAATTCAAAAGCTGAATATTGAACGATTTCCCCAGAAAATGTTACAAAAATGATTTATGGATGAGTTGTAGTCGCACTGACTTACGAGACAGAGATACTGACATAAGCTCTGCAAATACACGCATTGGGTTTGGAAGTTTATCTCTTAGTGAATAAAGGTAGGTAACTATACCTGGATTTGCTGACCAAGTTTATTGGTAATCTTAACGCTATTGAACTCTTCTGCTGGGACGTTCAGTTGAAGGTTACCAGCACCTAATAATAATAATTAAAGGGAAAATCACACATAAATAAATCATACATCATATTAATTCATTTTGTTAAGTCATAAAAATAACCCATAACAATATAACATTTTTAATGTTTAAAGAAAGAAGAAACACTTGTAGGCAACCATTTGTAAGTCATTCCTACAGAGTTCCATCCAAATTATTTCAGCACGAATAGGGAAAAAGTTTAAATGTGCAAAAGTTAACACATGACAATGTATCCTGTCGACTATTTACATTAGATCGGGCGAGCAACATGTACAACTACGTGTTACTAATAATGAAGCATACCTGTATCCATGGAAATTGCATAGAGACACTGTAGAAGTTGGAGAACATGATCCACAGTACAGGCTGTTGGATCGTTGCTAGGTGGAGCATCCCATTCACTAAGGATCTGTACGGAGGAACCCATGTTACTGGTGGAGCGGGGGAGTTTGGTCAATTCATTCAAACAGAAATCCTAGAGAAATAAAAACAACAACAGTTAGTGAAACTGACAAAACCATACAATACCAGGAATAATACACAAACCATTCATGCTTTAGGTGAATAAATGAACATACATTAATCAGCTAAGCATTAAAAAAAGCTAAATGAAAATAAATCATCTCTTGAATATATAAATATGTACTATGAGATACCACAATCAAACTATTATACTTCCTTGCTTGATGAAAGAATGAGGCAGTACTTAAGTAGACTTCACTCATATGATGGCGAGTGAGCCCATTGGGTGAAGAAACCACTGTTGCTGGACGCCAGTTGCAAGAAACAAAAGTTTAGAGATGACAATCACACGACGCAAAAGTCACAACAGATTGTCTCGATGTGTCTCCCAGGAAAACCCCTCCAACTGCTGACACAAACAATCACATGTGGTTTGAACAGCGTGTTTATTATAGTGTAGTGAAACTATTTTCAATAATAACCCTATCCATAGTGGTAACCGGAGGATCCGTTTGTTTGTTTGATTGGGGTTTAACGTTAATGTACTCAAGGGTATTTCACTTATATAACGACAGATTGCCCACTCCACAATGTTCCTTGCCTAATTATGGTGGAAAACCAGGAAGGAAACTCGTAAAAACCACCCTCGCGATTGCCGGGGCCCCATCGTGTGACTAACTCATGTACCCGAGGGTCGATCCTGTGAACAGTACATCAAAGCAGACTTTAGTAAGCGCACTCGCTAACCACTAAGCCAAGGCCCTGGTAACAGGAGGAAGTTACAGTGACAAATGGGAATGAATACAGGTAATCGTGGTAAACAAGATATATAGATGTAGTTAAATGCTCAATTTGTGCAAAAGCCATATTTGTGTCCAGAATTCAATGGAATGCAATCCAATATGGTATTGCATCAGAAGAAAGCATTTGCATAAACAAAATTTAAGGTGATTTATAGATAAACTGTGAATTTGTTTTTAAATTATTTTGTTCATAACACATACAGACATGGATATTGTGAAAATGTGATACTTTTAGGGAATGTGGTGAAATACAATCCCATACAAACAGGAAACAGCCACAATTCATGTGTCAAAGTAAATAGTTGAATTTGTTAACAATTTCCATATTAACAACATGTTTCGATGTAATGCAGGAAAGATGGAAGGGCATAAATATGTAAGTGTCCCCTTTACTTACATAGAAAGAAAGATTATAAATCAATATACAAATGTATTATTTAAATGGCAATATTTGAACAAGAGAAAAATTCACAATGTATATGTGTGTATTAACAATTTCTGATAAACTAGATATTAAATAAAAAGCCTTGATGAATTAGTAACAGAGAGAATCACTATTATTTATACTCTCTTTAATTGAAAAAGTCAATCTGGTAGTATAACACCATAAAGTACCTGTATCCAGTAACCTGGTTGTCATAGATACTAAGTTATGGGAGGATTTAGAAAAGCTGATAAGTTCAATTCACAAAATGGATTACTCATTTAAAATTCCACACTTATCTAAAATATCAACTGTAAAACAGATTTTCATTATTTGTTAAATTACTCTATCTAAATTAGAAACTAGTCAGGTGATCCTGGCTACGTTTGTATGACCAATATCCAGGCAAAACAAAAAGGACTATTTATAGAGGGGAAAGATTAAGGCTCTAAATATGTGGCAATATACTACATGGAAATATGACAGAGCTATCAGAGCTATCAGATAGTTAAGAAAATGCAGTCTGTTGTTAGGAATTACAGTGAATAAACATTTTTTTTAATTTCTGAAGGTCCTTATTAGCAATATATAAGTATCATCCTTTCGCTGTATGTCATATTCTTTGTTTGAACACCGTACTTAAGGTTATTTCACTCATATCATGGCATTCCAGACCAAAAGCTGAAGGAAACCGCCCTCTAAAGCTATTTGAAACAAACGATCACAAGACACACTTAACAAATAAGCTTCCTGTTGTCCCTGAGCACCACTTCAACAAGTATCTCACAATTACATATCTTATATAAAACAACAATCTGACAATAGATTATGAGGTTTTCAATATTGTCTAAAATTCTGTAATTGTGAAAGTTCAAAGTACTCACAACATCCTTGACATAAATATAAATAAATTCATTGATATGCTATGGAAAAACACACAGACAATTTTAAGACATGACATTGTACCTATTGAGGTTTAATTAAGTTATGTACTCATTAAATAATAGTTTTACAACCACGACGGTGTACTGCATAAGTGACAAAACCAGAACTGTATAAGACAACACAATGCCCCGGCAATGAAAAATCAGCATTATAGCAATAATAAAGAGGATATAAAGTAGATGATCTGCCAGCATATGTACTGGAAATGAAAAGAAAACAACCTAGGGTTCTGTAACCAAATACCTAACAAATAAGGAGCTGTAAAGATGTATAGTTAAGGATACTTAAAAATTAAAACAATCAACCAGATAATATAAAACGTACTGCTGTTTTTATCTTGTACAGAACAGGACTTTTGTCTACCTTATAATATGGTAATATGTATGAAATCAGAGCAGACCACAGCAAGTGCATATGACAGAGAACAGTTAAACCATGCCCCATGCTAAACAGCCCACGATATACAAGTGTTAGTCATCAGGAAAGGTGGCAGTAAGTGTAGGTTAATAATAATGGCGTATGAAGGCAGCCCTCCAAGTGTCACAGCTTGGCCGTAAGGACAGTCGACACTTATGTATTGTTTTCAAAAGGGTCCATAAGAGGACTTTCACTTCATTGTTTTAATGTCACCATTTGATTTGTAGAAGAACAAAAAAATGACAATTCAAATCTCCCCCACCTTCCAAATTAACCTAATCATAACTTGCCCATATGCATCAATATGAAACTTTTCAAGCAAACTAAATCTTATTAAAAGAAAGAAATTTTGCTTGGCCAGCTGAAACACTGTGAGATAATGATAATATAAATGATAGGATAATAAGTGGCTGAATGGCCATGCTAGTTTGTATATAAAATGAGACATTGACTGGTATATCATACACAAGCAGCAGCCGGGGTAGATACAGGGTAGTAAATCCCAAGCATCATGCTAACCTGATAGGCTGATATTAACTGCTGACAATTCCTAGTCTTTCTAATATTTCTAGTGTTGCCCACGAGTTTCCAGCGGTGTAGGAATGTTGGTGAGGCGGAGTGGCAAAGATGTTCTATCAACTGAGATTTGGAGAGACGAGATGTGCCCAAATGAGTCTCCACAAAGGGCAGAGACCAGATGCCCTGTAATACAGTAGGTTAAGAATACACCCTAATTATGGACCAGTGCTTCTTATAGGACTGGCTAGTTTTTAGCCTAATGTTGTAAAAGTGGGCCACCCCAAACAACATAAATAACTGATATACAAATATATATTTTTATTATTTCTCCACATTCAGACCCTTAATGCCAATTCAAAGCCATCATAAATACACCAAATAGAACATCTTCCATAACAATGGGTTAAATTCACCGCAAGCACAGATAAGAAAGGCCATTGCCATAAACTTTTCTTTTTTACTGCTGAGCTACATCCTTGCTTATTTTTTTATTTAATATTTAACAAAGTATCGATTAGCAATTGAAGTTTGACCATAAGCCGAACAAAAAAAAAAATGTATCAGTAAGTTTGTGTGATTTTTTTCTCGAGATTAAACTCAATAAAGGTCCCAGGTGCAGCAATAGCTACTAAACTATTTCCTTCAGGACGCCAAATTTTTATACACCTTTCATTCCCCTGGCTGGAATTATCATTTTTACTGACAATTGTGGTACATTACTCTTAGAATGTAAAACTAAATGCAATATATAAATAAAATCAACAGCAACAAAAATTGGTCAATCCATGGGAAAGAGGTAGTAATACAATTATTAGTTAGTTTTGTAAATGCTGGGTTATAGCTTATACAGTGATTTCACACATATATCCCCACAAATTGGATCTGGCAACAAAAACAAGGACATACTTCCCTTACATGTCACATGCATTATTATAACATTTCTCAAAATGTCTTATTCTATCCAAATTCACACAGATTTTTAAACATTGTACACCTGCACGGTCTGTGTGTGAGGAAGTGCTAGCCCTGCAAGTCTTACATGTGGAGTGTTTTTTAACGAAGACTACAACTTCTGAGCCCCACTCTGGAGAGCTGAAGAATTTAGGTGCAAGAGGGACGTATGCTAAAGGTAGCATGTTTGACGGAATACATGACACCAGATTAGAACCCAGGCACACAGTTGACCGGATAGCTGATCTAGCTATACATTAATGTAACTATTAGCTGTTGGGAGCATATCACCATCATAAAAGTGACCTACTCTTCAACATGGTGTTAAAAACGAACCAAACCATTAACACTTTGTTATACCAAGCCTCAATCAAAAAAGTAGAGATTTATGTCTATGGGTGTTTAATTATTGTACTAGATTGACTCTCTAAAATGGCAATATTAAAAACATATATGTTATAGAGATGGTCAATAAATTAAGATTTAGATATTTCAACTAACTTCCATGGCACAAAGTGTAGCCGTTATTTACTGTTTAATAGTGTACAAAGTTTTAACAGCCCGCCTCTCAGTGCAATTAATAATAAAAACAACCCCTGTTAACAAGTTATTAGTCTTGTGTCATGGTGTTATAAAAGGTGCTGGTGTTATGTGAACATACCTGTACACCAGCCCAGTCCTGTTTACTCTCTCCATCCTTCAGCTCTTTGTACAGGATCCTACAATTAGACAGTCATACCTATTAGCATTTTAAACATGTCTATCTTAGAAATAAACAATCATACAAATAAAATCTCTTTACACATTTGTATCCTGGAATTGGAAAATCGTTTCAATTAGTTGTTCATTTGTTTGATGGGGTATAACGCTGCTGTTTCGTTCATATGTTGGCGTGTGAACCTAATGGGTGAAGACAACCAGGCATTTCAACTAAAAATTTAAAACATTTGGGTTGTTTTTTTAATCTTCATACTGGAATCCAGATTTAGACAATCTTTTCAATAAAGCATTTTAAACACTTTTTTAGCAGATCTGATTGTTTTTCATAGCTTAAAATTGGAATTAAAATAATCAAAGCTGGTGAGGAGAATGATTTTCAGTTCAGGGTTAAAATTTGGAAATAATAAATGTTCACAATGAAATTTATTTTGAATCAAAAAAATAAAGATGGGTGTTACTGTTTGCGAATTATAAAAAGTGAACACTTAAAGTAATGATATCTGTAATGGCATAGGAAACAACACTGTTTTTATGCATATGCCTAATTATAAATATTTTTTACAGCATGTATTATGTTTACACCTATATATTGCTATTGTCTTCAGTCTGGGCCATGTGGTAGACCATGGCTATACATACATACTCAGGATAAATAAAATTATTTTTGTTATATTGAAGTGTACTATTTGCACATATCCTGATCTTACTCAGTCAGTTAGATAATTATCTTACGTATATGTTGGTTCCCAGACTCGCTTGATCCTTTCTGTACGACCTGTGCTGTGACCTTGAACCAACAACTGCTGTATGTACTTGAAGATACACGAACTGTTGTCCCCTAGCATCACTTCTTCATCCCCAAGCTGTCAAACAGCCAAACACATTGTCAAATTACAAAATTTTTAATAACCTTGAATAAAGACTTTAAATATAGTATTAAAAAATGTTAATTCTCATTGTTTATAAACTGTAACATTATTTTAATACTTAACATACTACATGTACATTCTGTTCTTTTTCCTTTTTTTTTCGAAGTTATTCGTGCCATTTTAAAAACCTGGAAATTCATTTGGATTATTTTCAGAGAATTTAAAGCCTCTTTTCTGGTAAAAAAAGATTGATGGCAGTAAATTTAAAAAAAAAAAAAACACTTTAGTAAAATAGGGGAAAAGCTTGCAAATTATATACATTACATATACTGACAGACATGATTTCAATTGGGTTTTGTTCTTCTCATATATTCAAAAATATAGATAAGTTGTTATACTAAGTGGAGCTAATCTTCAAATAGTGAAGTGAAAAAACAGCTTACCCCTGGAAGACAAGGTGCTTTGAGATATAGAGCTAGTCTGGGTTGTGGAACTTGATCTGTTTTGTCAGCACGGCTGCTCTCTGGACAACCTGAATAAAATGATATTTTATAACCGTAAGAACAAGAAGTATCTGCCAAAAAGTTTGTTTGTTTGATTGGGGTTTAACGTCGTAACGTCGTTTGGTGGAAAATTGAGAGGAAACCTCGTTAAAACCACCCCCGCGATTGCCGGAGCCACATCTTGTGACTCACTCATATATCTGAGGGTCGAAAGACGGACTCGATTCCGTGAAGTCTGCAAAAAAGACAAGTAAATCATAGATAAAATGTATCAATTAATTTTTAAATTTAAATTCTGTATGAATGAATCTCTCCGAAATTAAAACTGAAAGAAAATTGCAGATAAATTCGGCTTGGTACTAACCTGGAGCAGGAATTTCAAAGTCTTGTGTTTGATTAACATTAGTTCTTCCAGGTCGAGGATCAAACGCAGGAATAAGAGCAGAAAACTGTCGTTTTAATACAAACTCATCATCCCAGGTCCGGCGACGGCCACCTCGCAAATCCAATTCTTCCTCTTCCTGGTCAACAAAATAAGCATTTTATTATAACCACTAGTCTATATTGATTTTTAAAATATGATAAATATTTATTGCTCAGAAAAATTCATAGCCTAGCAGGTATTTTATGACAGAAAATAGAAACTTTAATCGAATGTGAATTATTTTTAATAAAATGGCAAATTTCATTGAGGACAAGGCACTATATCGATAATAACTCCCATGTGTGAGCTGATTTATGTCTTCGGTTCATGCAATGGCTAGCTTTAACAAGCCAAGCAAACATACTCCAATGACCAGAGCTAATAAATATAACAAAAAGACAAATACAAGGTACAAACAAGGTGCAGTAAGATTTTGGAAACTCACAATCAGACATTTACACAAATAAAGGTTTTCTTAACTTCCTACCAACCACCTGCAGAATATGTTTGCAACTTCATGTAATCACCTGGGCATAGTACATTTATTCTGTAGTTCTGTAGATGTATGAGCATTATGTGAAAACATCATCTCTACTATAAAATGGAGTCTGGTGCCCATTGCTCTATCTCTACTAATATACTGTATAGGAATGATAGTGTCAATAGTGTAAAGTCTACCAAAACTGTTTCTTGGTTAAGTTTGTTTGTTTGGGTATTTTGAGTTTACAAAATCAATAACCATAAATTTGTTATCAGTAACACATAAGTATATCAGAGCTATGTTCAAGGGCCCCACTGTTAAACAATTACATCCAATCAGTAGTTTGTAATCATGGGTTGCAAACTCAGCCAAATATATATATCAACGGCGCTAAAAAACAAAAAAAGACCATGGCGCTGTTAAATAAATAGACACGTTAAATGAAATTCTTTCAAATTTTGTTGTAGCAACGACAAGAAATTGTTTTATAACATTATAAAGGAATATCCCCGTTAATAACAGTGCAATATTGAAAAGGGCCTCAACTCATGATAAATAAATTTGTGCCATTAAGAGATCTTCATGTGCATTTTCAGTGATGCTGAAATAATCTGCACAATATTGATGACGATGACGAGATAGAACCTGGCAGTATTGCAAGAGCTTTAACAGGGGTTTGGACAACGGGAAAGTTAATACACATCCTTAAATACTGCTGAATAAATTTCAAAATGTTAAATAAATTTGCGCCTCTAAGAAATCTTCATGTGCATCCTCAGTCATGCTGATAAAATATGCCTAATCTGAAACTTTGATGAGTTTTGATGATGAGATATACTTTGGCAGTATTTTGAAGGGCTATAAATCTGTTTAATCAACAAACATGCAATGAAAAAGTTCAAGCATATCATTAAATCCTTCTGAATCTGCAAAGTTTAAAATCTGAAATCTAACTGTAGCGTTAGAAGGAGATGTGATGACAAGACGGCAGAGCTGATTACCGTATTCTCACCTATACTTTAGGGATAACCCCAATGAGACAGTGAAACAGTCAAACCACATCAGTAACAAATTTGAACCAAGAACAGTAGGACATACCCTATAACTTCTAGCAGTTGGGACACTCTAATTTTGGGACAGTCCACAGAAATAACAGGTAAGACCTCCTGTGGCCAAGCCTATTGTCTCAACTGCTAGAAGTTATAAGTTATATCAGTATTATAGACAACACAGTACAACGTAAACACACACCACTATCTGACCAAACTACAGTTAAGAGTTAGAAAATATATCTGGCACTTACAAATCTTACCAGAACATCTTCATATTCTTCTTCATCTTCATTATCATCCTCGTTATCATCATCGTCATCGTCTGGCTCGGGTAATTCTTCATCATCCTCAAGTTCGGCTAACAATGTTGTCGCTTGACAACTATCTAACAAATCATTGTCACTTTCGCTTGACGTAGAAGTTAAGCTTCGGGTAAGAGCTTGGCTAAGTGAGGTAACATGACCACTAGTTTGAGCAGCTGTCAGTGTGTTTGATGTATTCGAGGTTGTATTGGTCAGATTGGGATAACTCTGAGCTGTACTCAATAAATTACCTATTAAACAAAGACAGGTCATTTCGCTTCAGAAAAGTCTTAAAGCATGTTCATTTAATATATGGAAAGCAAAATAGATTGAGTAAGGATATCAATACGATTAACAGACAGACATTATAGTAGGGTCATTTAACTGAATTTGGGTTTAATGTCATACTTTAAGTTATTTCACTCATATGATGGCATGGCAGCCCAATGGGTGAAGCAAATCCAACACCAACACCACTGGTAACAAAGGCAAGACAGGACGAATACAGGACCTAATACAAAGACATCACAAATCGATCGGCTTTATGTTGCTCTATAGCTCCGAGAGCACAAGGGCAACAGGTTTGTTTGTTTGTTTGGGGGTTTAACGTCTACTCAAGGGTATTTCACTTATATGACGACGGATTGTCCACTTCACACTGTTCCTTGCCCTATTATGGTTGAAAACAGAGAGGAAACCTTGTAAAAACCACCCCTGTGATTGACGGAGCCACAACTTGTGACTCACTCATATACAGGAGGGTGGACAGACGGACTCGATCCCCGTGTCGATACAGCGAAGTAGGCGTTAGACAGTGCACTCGCTAACCACTACGCCACGGCCGCGGGCCTCAAGGGAAACAGGAAGTTCCCTCTCAAATGGCTTCCTGTTGCCCTGTATCCTTAGAGCAAAGGAGCTAGAAAAAAAAGTGTCATGTTTTTTGCATCTTTGTTTATGTTCCATGTTTGTTTGGTTTTATCTTTGTTGCTGGTTCTTTTCTCAAATTGGACTAAAATGTTAAAACCCAATCAAACATACATACATTTTCTATTGGTCCTTATTACAAACAATATCTTAATATTACATTTACACACTTAATCAAAGGTGAAATAAATGTTGATAAATTAATAACAGGAGAGAAAATAGAGACTTACTAGGTGAATTTGATAAAGCCAGTCTGACTAAGCTACTGGCATTGTTACTACGTGTCATATTGTTACTATTTCCTCCTCTATTTCGCCTGGCCACAGATGCGAATGATTCGAGAAGGCTGGCAGTCTGCTCCATACTGGTGGGTAAGTTTGGCACACTAACACTCATTGGGTTGGAGGAAGTACGATTACCATTATCTCCTTTACGACTGTCCAGTTTTACATGTTTTATATGAGGGGCTTTAATATTGTCCGGGAACAAATCAGGTTTGCCACCCTCAGCCCCTACAATGTCTTCTTTACACTCCGATATATTACTATCAATACTCTCAGAGCGTTCAGCTATAGCACCCTGCAGTAAGCCAAATCCATACTGATGATCTGGGCGACAGTTATCACGGTTCTGTCGCTCTACACCTTGGTGAACAACCACCAGGGGTTCAGAGCTAGAGGTCACTTCCTCAGCAGGGTCAACAGTAACTGTCACAATAGCATCCGAACTCACTGTATTTAAAACACCTTCAGCAATGTTTGCAGCAGTCTGAGAAAAAAAAAAGTTCTTGTTAGAAAGAGAATTTCACATCATTACTATCCATAGAAGATTTTGAGATAACAAAACTGGCAAACTTAAGATTCTGACAAAGCATGTACATAATAAACATTGCAGCAAGTTGTGGCATCTCTTTGAATATGTGAAATTAAAAAAAAAACTAAAAAAAACAAGACTTTATATGTACTCAAGTTAACTACAAAAACTATATGTCGAACTACTTACTATTTTGATGGCTGAGGTTAAATTTTCTGCTGAAGAAGCCTGTTCCGTACTGGCTACAGATTTCTCTGACACCTCGCTAAGACTTGGCGTAGAGCTGCTCTTACGACTCGTCAATGCTCCAATCTGCTCCAAAAATGACATCTATAAATAAAGATGTATAGTTCTTTAAAATATGTGTTTGTCAGTAAAGCAAATGTTTTGAAGTCATCATCTGTTTCCACTTACATGAAGAACTCTGTAACTTGTGGTGCACGGACACATACAGACACTTTCAAAAGACCACTTAACTGATGGATTTGTGGGACTTAAAATACCTATAAAATCCTCAAACATCCAACCCTACCTTAGCTTTATCTTGTCCCACCTGACTCTGGGCAGGATGACGTTTCTTGACTTTAAGACCTCCTGTAGCTCCAATCTCAGCCTTCTCCTTATTCTGCTTATTCACCTTCTCAGGGTCATGTGATGGGGCAAGGAAAAGATCATACTTTCCCTCAGCACCCATACGATAGGAGTTTGAGCCACCAGCATCCCAGGTCACATCAATCCAGCCTGGGAAAGGAAATAAAAACATTATTTACTCCAAGCAAAGCAATGCCATCTAAATATACAAATCAGTAAGAATGACAAAGTGATATAAATCAGTTAAGATCAATTACATCCTTACCATTATGAAGTTCTCCCGTCACAGTGCCTTCCCCTGGTGGATTCCCATCCTGATCTCTCCACTTCCAGTCCATACCACGACAGACTCGGGCACCAGGCATCATCTGCTGTAAAACCTGAGTTCTCAATATACGTCTCTGACGACGCAGATTTGCCTCAGCTTCACGGGCAGCTTTACCTGCAGGTAATATAAAATACAATTGAACGGTTTCTCCACACAGAAATCTTCATCAATTTACTGAAATGGTTTACTGATTGACTCCAAGAAATGCATCAGGACTGCAAGTATAGTTCAAAGGCTCAGATCCGACCTCCAGTAAATGACTGAATCGGTTTACCTTCGATTTTCCAATGTAACTAAGGCAATCCATCCGTCTTTTTGACTATTAATATTTATGTAGGTTTTTATAAATCCCTTTATAGAGATTTTCTATTATGTACTCACCCAGGTCATCACAAACTCCAGTCACTGTGCCGTACACCTCAAATCCTGACAGTGATAAATAATGTGTTTGACCACTGGCATTCTTCCCATTCTGTTTGATACGAATGTGTCGCCAGCCTTGGTTCTCTTCTTTAGAAGCTTCTATAGGCCAAGATGCTGTTGATCTGCACAGAGAAAATATAAATATTGGCATCAACTTCTATTTCTATAACTTACTGAAGTAAAATATTTTTACTGATGGCTGTTAAAATTACACACAAAAACATGTCAGAATAAACATTATTTTACACAATAGTTTCATATCCATATGAAATAGTCTTGAGTAGAACATTAAAGATCAATGGATCAAGTAATTGAGAAGAGCTGTACATACCACAGAGTATTTTCTACATTAATGGTGACCCACTTACCCTGGTTCATTGAGAGAGCAGTCATCCTGGTGGTTATACAGGCTGACCCAGTTCTGACCATCCTTAGACACTTGAAACAACCAATTCCTTAATGCAGACCTACAACAGCAACAACAAAAATGGGTACCAAATGAAGTTATTTCACATAGAAAATAACAATTACATTATCTTTAACTGCTCTTTAGGTTTAATTTGCAGAATTTAAAACTGAACACATGTTTAAGGAATATGAAGTTCGGTTTCTTGTGAAATAGAAGTATTGGTTTAACACCATGCTTAAAAATACTTCATGTAAGCTTATAAGACAGCAGTGTACTCTAACAGAAAATAGCCATACTAATTAAACAAAAAGCATGTTACTGTAATTGAGAGAGAACATGTTCCTCCAGTGGTCAATTAAGACAGCATTACAAAGCTCTTGTTATGATACTTTAGAGACCTATTATTGATTAAAGTACCATTATACAACCAAATATATAGATCTGTATAACAGACAGAAATATAGAAACTTATCTGTGGGAGTATCTAGAATAAGGAGATTATTTAATCAACAATCCTGTACCAGTGCGATTCATAGTTTAGAAATATATTAAAGGATAAGAAATAATATATGTAGGATAACATTCTACAGTCTCTGTATCTTTCTCTTTACATTATACACCAAAACATATCAAATAACAGAAATTGTAAAAACAAAAGAAGCCAAAAAAAAAAGTTGTGTATAAAAAATAATCAACTTTGAAATTTATTTAAGTAAATCAGATAAATTGTGAACCTAAAACAATTTTCCTCATGAACTGAATGTTTTACCTTCCATAGCCTCTCGCATGTCTCAGTGTATAACTTGTTGGAATAAGCCATAAGCCCAAATCAATGGCAAACCAGGCATTTCTGGAAAAAGAGAAAATCAATTATAAATATGGTTAAACCAATAGACTTAGTTCAATTACTTGTCACAAGTGAAGCAAAACAATAAAAGACAGCTAAATAAACACATAAATCTAGCTATGGTTAAGACATTTACCCCATTTGACCACATCATAAACAGATAGACTATAAAACACCTGATGCTCCTATTAAGGCAACATTTCCATTGACAACAAGAAAAAAATTATATGCTTGTGATATTATAACGTATGTTTGTTTGGGGTTTAATGTCATACTTAAGGTTATTTCTCTCACATGATGTCGTGCCCACCCACTGGGTGAAGAAACCACCCTCAACAACACTGACAACAAACATAGACAGGACAATCACAGGATGCCATACAATGACATCACAAGCGGATCAGTTTCACTTTGCCCTCAGAGAGCACCAGGGCATTAAGAAGCTCCCTCCAAGCCTTTCCCCTCTAATAATTATTAATATAAAAACAATTCACCAAACAAAACTTACTTATCATCATTAGTATGACAGTTAAGAGCTGAGGCTTCTCTACTGAGTATGTCCTCCAAGCGCCCATACGGGAGGTTCCTGCCCTCAGATGATGTGACCACTACCAGACCGTACTGGGCTGGATTCACCCACTCATAAGCAGTTCTGGAAACAGATAACACAAACATTACAGACCATCCTTTAACAGGGTTTTGTTCTAGAGTAATCTATAACATGGTTTACAATGAACCAAAAACTGAATTAGTAAACTTATAGCTAACTATTTAAGGAATTTTTGTTTTCACTGTGCGAGAAGAAACTTGTATGCAAACATGTGATTAAAACAGATTTTATCTACGTCATTCGTCTATTTAAGGATAATGGCATGGATACCAGTCTTTTTGTTTGTTTTTACAATACATGAGCTATTCTGACCACACTAAAATACAAACTTGTAAGCACTTTGCTCATTTGAAAGAAACTATACTCCTTGATTTCTAAGTATGAACTGCTCTACACAGAACACACCATTTTATGCTTTCAATATAATTAGAAAGTTCAGCACAATAATGTAAACTTACTTTGAGTTTGTCCCCACCCAATGTATAAGACCATTTTCATCAAAATCTCTCTGGTGCAAAAATGTTATTTTAGAATCTTGCTCTTTGAGTCGTTTCACAAAGTTGAAAGTTCCCCTCTCATAATCATACCACTGTTTGGCAACCTTAAACACACAAAGAAAGAAATACAGTACTTAATAACCACGAATTGACTAGTAGGAACTATGACAAATAAGAAATACTGCAAAATGTCACTTACAAGAGTATATAAACATTTGACGAAATATCCTCATGTCCTTTAACATGATGTTAACTTTCATCTAATGGCAAATTAAATTTTTACCTGTAATGCCTAGCAAATGTGAGTTAATTTTGTGCACAGATTTTCCATACAGGAAATAAAGTGAAGTACACATACCATTTTGAGGAGGTATCTTTCCAGAGCTGCTACATTAGTAAGTGGTTCAATCTTGAGGTTACGATTAGATCTGTCAATAAGGGACGTTTCACCTGGTGATCGCTCCAAACGTAGCCTTAATCTCCTTGTTAAAATCTGTTCACAAATAATAAGGGTATCATTATTAATAAATACTCATGTTTTTAAATGATGAAAGAATTGAAACACAAAAGGTTTCTGGTTAAACTTTGTATTAGGATAAATTCATTAGAATATATTTAATAACAGAAGGTGATTGATTGATTGATTGGTGTTTAACGCCACATTCAGCTACGCTGTGGCGTGAACAATAACAGAAGGTGATTTAAAACTAACCATAGAACAGTCTGAAAAGCCAGGACTTATGGAACAGCTCAAGCAAACTAGATAAGGTTTAAATACATTTGAGGGCTTAGAAAATGTTGTTGTACACACCTGTAGACCATAACCAGCACCTGGTACGTCATAACTATGGACAGGTAATTTTTCAATCGACTCCAGCACTGCTATTAGCTTTCTGACCAAAGCTACAGCAGAGGGCACAGATCTGTGGGATGGAATTGATGCAGAATGAGTTAATATTTCAATATAAAGAACATTTGTTATCAGTTTAAGGTGGTTAAAAACTCAGTGATAATAAGAAACATCCTCTCGTAATGGAGCAAAATAACATTGATATATGTGTCTGTTCTCTCTGATAAAAGTTTAAGTTAACCTAAAGAATCCATTTTGTTTTTAAAAAAATATCATAGTATTTTAATTGCACAGCATGCCATACATAGAGATTATATGTACAGTGCGTGATACGTGACGATGTATCAGCTCGAGTTGCCTCAGGTCGGACTGCAGTA
>JAVFBX010044827.1:0-17475 GCA_034783855.1 Mopalia kennerleyi | reverse complement strand
TAAAGGGAAACAGGAAGCTGATCTGTTTGTACGTTTTATTTTTGTCTCCGTCATCATATAAGTGAAATACCCTTGAGCATGACGTTAAACACCAATCAAACAAACAAACAAACAAACACACCCATACAGGTGTTCTTAGACGTTCAAATATTGATTTTTTAACTGATCAAAATTCAGTTTTTTAATGTTATGTTGAATTGTTTATGATTTGTAATGACCAACTATTTATTTTTATCATACTTAAACTTTAGAAATCATGGTGCCTGAATTGAGTTTTTTAAGAATGATGCGTTAAAATGATGTCTCTAATTGAGTTTATTCTCCAGCTTAACTACTGTTTAGGGTAGTTAAACTGGACGTCTATGAACCCCTGCCCTGAATTAGAGGACAGTTGGCTCTGTGCCAATTCCTAAGCTATACCTTAATATTTATATTTTTGCAGCTTGATAAACCAATATTCTAATTTAAACCTGATGTGTCAACCATCAAAGTAGGCATGTCAATGACCTCATAAGTTTTGCTTTAAACCACTGTCTGACAACGGTATAACGGATTATTTTATACACACGAAAACATGTCATAACGGGTCCACCATACCGCAACTAACATAACTTTAGAGAAAAAGCCATCCCAAATATCAAAAAAATCACTCGGTATTCAATATATTACATGTAATTTACCCTCAACCAACAACTTTTGAAGAGACATTGTATAGCACATTTGTAGTATCCGCCATGTTTGGTCCCACAGCTGATAGGCGGGTGGTTGGAGGGAACTTTATGCTGCCCTGGTGCTCTCCGAGCTAAAGGGAACCAGGAAGCCTATATGTTTGTGGTGTCTGTATTGTGTCCCGTACTTGTCCTGTATTTGTCACGTCTTGTTTTTGTTTGCTCGTACGACCTCATATAAGTGAAATACCCTTGAGTACGACATTAAACCCCAATCAAACAAACAAACACAGCTGATAGATCATGTGATTTACAAAAATTGAGATTTTACATAAAAAATAAAATGTGAAGATGAATTTACATTTTGTAGCTAAAAAGCTAAATGTGTAAGCCTATATTAGCACACATAGAAATTATTGCATAATTTTTGATGCAGATTCACAGAAAGAATTGGAAAATTCAATTTAAAAAAAGTAAAAACATATGAAAGATATTGCATGCGCAGTACAAGCCAAAAAGACAAATTGTACAAACATTTTTATAGCTTAAAAAAACACTCTTCATATTTTTTTCCATACAAAAACTATAAAGTCAAAGCAAGTTTCGCAAGAGATATTACTGCAGTGTTCAATGATGGGGGATGATCACAGCCAGGACAAAGGTACAGAAATGATAGAAAATTGAAGAAATTAAAACATTGATCAGTTAACGGATTAGTCAGTTGTTCTACGTGAGACTAATTAATATTTGAGTGTGATATATTCCAATGTATGTGTTTAAACTGATACATTACGACTAATCCAATGGCGGAAGGTCAGTAACCATAGGTCAAAATCAATTTTCAGGGAAAAATTTAATTCTGCTTTGTACACTAATGTACTGTAGTAAATCCAAAAGTGTTATAGTGTTATAGTAAAAAAAAAAATGCGACCATACAAAGAATAATGTCATGTTTTACAAGGATAATACAAAGTTAATACTAAATACAATTAGTATACACTACATATTATTTATTTATGCCAAAAGCTATTTAACTTATGTGACGATGTGCCTAACTAATGGGTGTTTGTTTGTTTGTTTGACTGGGGTTTAACGTCGTACTCAAGGGTATTTCACTTATATGACGACTTGCCAGCCCACTGGGTGAAAGAAACCACCCTCAATACTACTGGCAACAGACAAAGAAAAAACCACCTTTGATATAATTGTGTTTAAATAATGATTTAATCTGTTCAATAATCCTGAGATTTACAATTACAACGTCAATAATATTAATTTAAGAGTGTTTCCTTAATTAATTTAACAGATTCGATCGATGAGATATTTTTTGCTAATTTGTTGAAGCTCAGGTTAGTTCCAGTAGTATCATCTTGTCAACCCCTTACACCAGCCAATCATATCCAAGAGGAGTACAACAGCGAAGCGATAGGAATTTATTGACAGTACTAATTGAGGAATAGACGTTAATAAACAATATTTTAATTTATTATGCAGTTTAAATCGCGTAATACGAGCTCATATACAAGACAAAATCAGACAGTATGATCAGACAGAATTTTGCCTGACAAGGCATGAAGGCAAGTGTTAAATAACAAAACTGACCTCTCCATTTCACAAGTTGAACCGAATCGAAATTTGATTATACTGAATCGTTAACTGAATTGAGAGGTGTGAATCACGATTAATCGAAATTTTGTTTAATCGTGACAGCCCTAATGTATATTGTACAAACGTGTCACCTAAAGGGGTTGCGACGGTTGCCCATTGAAGCTTGATGAAGCAATTTACTACCTAGCAGAAGCAACCTTGCTCCATATAGTAGGTAGTCCAAGTTGATTTATATTTTCTCATTCACCGAGGAAATAAAGCTATGGTTGCGAAGCTGTAGGTACCCTCTATCTATTCTGACTATTATACATTTTATATTATCAACCTTTTCTGCAGAATTCATCTAACAATGTCATTTGCTGCAAATCAACTCCTTCCAGTTAAATTTGTTCTTCAGAAGTTGTGTTGTTTAAACAGCAATAACGCGCCACCTCGTGGTAGATGACAGAGAAAAGGGAAAGTAACAAAAAATAGCACAAGGGTGGTATACCTTAAACATTAACATTAATATAAAAAGAACGGGAGAGCATATCAACATGCTGTAAGATAGCGTCATTTTGATACGACCCCATAAAAACTGGGTCACTAGACGTCAAGTGACAAGGAAAATGTGAAAACAAAATAGCAACAGCGGGCGATTGCAGACGAACTCGATTTCAAACTTGTAAATAAGTGAATTAAGCTTTGTTTTGTATTTTATAATGTCGAATAAAACGGCTTGATGTGGCATGAATGTTTAAAAAGTTCACCAAACGGGCCTGATGATACCATTATAGCTAACGATCGAAAGTTGTCAGAGCCGTCTATTCACAAAATAAGTATGTTTCTACTGTGTGTTGACATTTTAATTAGAAACATTCTGATTCTATCTGTTAAATGGGCTCATCACATCGAGAGTATAGCTTGACCTAAATCATGAAAACGGAAGTTACATTAAGAATTAACCTTGCGCAGTTCAGTATGACAATGACAACTTGGACTACCTACCTATATATACTTAGCCCTGTTAACATTACAGTGAGGTGCACTAATCAGAGAAATGATTTATTTCAATTACAGAACATAGAGAAGATTATCCAGAGAGATTTCTTCCCTGATTTGCCCAAACTACAGGCCCAGGCTGAATATCTGGAAGCTGTGGAGAATAATGACCTTGTCAAACTACGACAACTTCACATCAAATATGGACCCAAGAGGCCTGGCACCTGTGCATCATCATTATGTACGTAAAAATGTTAACAGTAGTGATGTGTACAAATACATGTGTGATAAAATGTGTGGGACAACCAAAACAATCAGTTAATTCATGTTCAACCATAAAACAAACATTTGTATTAAATTAAGTATAAAAACAATGGAAGAACACACCCACTGTTTCAACAAGTAACGTTCTTCTAAAATTGTCTTTTTGTATAATTGAAAAACAAGGGAAAGCCTTACTTTTCATAGTATGTTCTAGTAATAACTTCGATGACAGATATTGAATTTATTTTGACTCAACGTTTTGGTTTATTGATCAAAGCATCAACAGGAATCAAAAGAATTCATTATCTTTCTTCAGAGTTGTTACTATAGTATACTTTACATTGTTACTATACTTTACTATGTTTGCCCCCTCAGAGCTAGTCATATTACCCTAAATCCCTTCAGGTTTCATCCATGACAAGTCCTAACTTTTTTGCTTGTTGTGACAATATTACAGCATGTAATCAAACAAATGTATGTTTTCTGACAAATGTTGATGCTTTCTAACTGAAAATATCATCTTCTGCCTCTCAGACACAATTTCTAAGTCTTTCAAATAGCTTCCTAAATATTAGTAGTAAGTTTATTGGCGAATTTAAGGTGATTTAGGGTACCATACTTTTTTTTATGAGTTTTTCTTTTTCATTTTTTTTATTTTATGACTTCCAGATAACACACCAGCTACTTTTGAGACCCCAGAGCCAGGTCAAAGACAGGTGTCTCCATCGAAGGAAATGAAAGATGACAAACAAGATAATCCAGCAGAAACCCCGGATACACAGAATCCAGAAAAACCTAAAGCGAGCAGTATGTACTAAATTATTCAGGCATGACGTGGAAAAGGTTTTATTTCCAGGCAATTAACAAAATTACTCAATATTACTCACATATGAGACTTCTTTATATAAGTCTTTAAATTACAATACATGTAAATTGTATTTTCTCATTGGCTTGGCTACTGTGAGTCTGTGCCTATATAACAGTTGGTTAAACCCCAATCAAACAAACAATATATAACAGTTGATCATTACACCAAGAAAGTATATTGACACTCATTGACACTCCAACTGCAAGATATTACTATAGATTTTATATCCATCTAAACAACAACTAGTTTGGTCATCGAAAATCCGCGATATTGCTTTTAATTTTCGGACGTCGAAGCTAGTGCTCTGTTTTCTTTGGTAACCAGGCTGTTGCTAAATAGACACAAAGAATAAGTTGGAGCCATTAAAATGACTCAAAAGCTGTTCCCTCTGAGATCCCTGCCATTACTATAGACCCGAACAAAACGTTAGAGTGAGAAGAGAGATTATGTTTAGAGTCCATCTGGCCCTACTGAATAGGGCAGCCTGTTTAAAGAATAGCAATGCTGTCTTTAATTAGCCCCAGAGGAATAATGAACTTTCCAACATTATCAAACCACTTAACATCTTGGTTGTGAAAGTATCAGTTTTTGTTCAAATACACTGCAATCATATAAGTGAAATACCCATTAGCATCGCATAAAACACAAACCCAACAAGTCTGTCTTTCAACATCAGGTGTTAACTGAGCACAAGATGTAGCCTGGCAATATTAGGGTGGTTTTTACAAGGTTTCCTTCATGTTTTCAGCTGTATTCAAGTAAGGCACTGTGTGAAGTGGAAAATGTGTTGTCTAAGTTAAATACACAATGGAATAGGTACCCTTGAACCCTTCAGTATGACGTTAAACTCCAGTTAAACAAACATTGTTTGTGAGTGGTCAATTTCATGACCAAATATTAATAGATGCTTTCCCTTGATTATTTCCCAACAGAGTGAGGTTAATATTTTAGTTACATTTCCTGGAAGATTTCATTTTCTCATTAACAGAACAAAGTTTGGATAAATTCCTATCTCAAAACACCAGTGAGGACAATGCATCATTTTCTGAGATCCTGGAAGAATCGCAGAAAAAACTTTTAGAGAAAAATTCCTGGTTATTTGAACGTGAGGCACAGAGGGAAAAGGTAGGTGCTCCAAGGAATTCACAGTTTTGTCACTTCTGTGTCTGCATAGGTTAATGTAACTATGCTGGTCTTCAACTATGCTAGGATTCATATCCATGCTTGCCATTTGACATATGTTTAAATTGACAATGAAAGTTGTGTATTGTGCCTCTGGACGAGTTCTACAATTACTACAGGAGTGAAATACTTATTATTATTTTTTTATTTTAGCATGCAATAAAATATTAGTCCCTGAATCAGATGTACTTTTCCCTAATGTGGCTCATCTGTGTTTAATTTATTAGGGTTTTATGCTATAATTGAGATCATTTCACTTATTTGACATCTCAATGGGCAAGGTTGCCCTTAACATCAATGGCAACAAACAGAGACAAGAAGTGTAATCAATAGAAGGGTTTCTGTATGGATCTACCACCGGCTCTGCCTTTATGACAGTGAAATATGTCTTCAGCAGAGAACCTGCTAGCTACATTGTACTCAGCTAATTCTCTTTAAAGAAGATGTTTCATAAGAGTATGTGTCGACCCTCAGGTATATGAGTGAGTCACAAGATGTGGCTCCGGCAATTGCAGGGGTGGTTTTTACCAGGTTTCCTCACGGTTTTCCACCATAATAGGGCAAGGAACCATCTGAAGTGGACAATCCGTCGTCACATAAGTGAAATACCCTTGAGTACGACGTTAAACCCCAATCAAACAAACATCATAAGAATATGTAAATTTTGCAGGAACAAGAAAAGAAGTTGGCATTACCAAGCGTAGAAGAGCAGGCCACTATTGAACTGTCCATACCATCTGGTGTACAAACATGGCAGTATTTAACCAGGAATCATCTTATGTATGTGCCGGAAGGTGAGTCATTATTATCAAGTCCTCTAGCTAAGGGGGCCCTCTAGCTAAGAGGGCCCTCTGGCTAAGAGGGCCCTCTGGCTAAGGGCAGTTTGTTTGAAGAGTAGCAATACTGTCTTTACTTAGCACTGGAGGAAAATCAACTTTCCAACATTATGGAAATACTTCACATCTTGGTTGTTGCTAGTAAAACACCGATCAACCAACCAACCAACCAATCAATCAATCAATCAATCAATCAATCAATCAATCAATCAATCAATCAATCAATCGATCAATCGATCAGTCAATCAATGTCAATCAATCAATCTAGCTTAGGGCTATATGTTACAAGTGTATCATTGGAGAAACATTAAGTTTCCAGTAGTGCCTAACATAAGTTGTGATGTCACATCATGGCACCATAGGGCCAATCCTCAATTTATATTTGGGAACATCAGAAAGGATTACAACATTTATAACATAATTATGACTGGAATATTGTTTTTATGGATCTGTGTTTACAGCTAGGTAGGAAGTAGGAACGACCCCTGTATCACTTGAAAAGAAAACAATTTAACATACTGAATAATGGACTGGTATTATCAGTTGTTCATTCTTTGAATTCTCTTAAGGAGAACAAGTGTATGCCTCCATAATGTGACTTACACTTTTGCTGCATCCTAATGTCCAGCAAGAAGGCTCAATAATCTGGACACCTGACTAGATCTTGTGATCAGATGTGGTGTGTAAAGAGGGAGTTGTCCTGAGAAAGAGTTTTGATTGGTCAATAGTGGTAGAGCTCTTCTGTTTACTCTTACTGTCATAGACATGGTGGCAGGGAGGATGTTTAGTCATTTTAACATTGCACAATGTTGGAGTCTCTAGATTTCATTGTACACTAGATACCGTTGGACTAGAAAATCAAACGGCAAGGATGAACACAATAAGTAACGCCCTTTTTACATACATGCATTTTATTGCAGCCCAGATCTTTCAGTTTACTGAATCGTGTGTCCTGTACTTTAAAAACTATTGTACTCTAGACACTCACTTTAACATCGATTGCATCATTATTTTGTGGGAAATATTTAGTAGATTAGATAAATTAATTGAGCTTATTTCAAATAAATTTTTTACTCATTTGAAAATAGTTCTGTTATAAATCTATTATCAGGTGAAGAATTCAGCGCTAAAGAACTGGTAGAACTGAGGAAGCAAAAACCAAGGGAGATCATCCATGACAATACCAGATTTGATGCTTTACCTTTTGACACTGAGCGCAACAAACAGATGCTGAAAGAGGCTGTATCTGTTCAGGCTTTAAATAAACAGGGCAAAATAGGAGCTGATGGGAAGGAGATTTTAGCCATGCCCTCCCCACAGGTTAATGGGTATGGATTCGTGGGTACACCCTCACCAGCACCCGGAGTCGATGCCTCACCCCTCATGACATGGGGGGAAATCGAGGGCACTCCTTTCAGATTAGACGCAAGTGACACACCCATTCCAAGGTCAACAGGTCCCTCATTTAAGGTATATTTTATTTGATAATAAATTAGGACTTTAATTATAATACAAAAAACAATTTCAAATGTTGGGCAAAACATTAAACAGCAGACACTTACTTCAAGCCATTCCGATTGAAAGCTTCTTTCAATGTTTTGAGGTCATGGCTTAGGGGTTAGTGTCTGCGCTTACTAATCCTATTTCAATGTACATGTATCATTCATGGGATCGAGGCCATCTGTCGACTATCAGCTTTATGAGTGAGTCACGCGGTGTCACTCCGGCAATCACAGGGGTAGTTTTTACGTGGTTTCCTCACAGTTTTCCACCATAATTAGGCAAGGAACAGTGTGAAGTGAACAATCCATCATATAAGTGAAATACCCTTGAGTAGAACTTTAATCCCCAATCAAACAAACAAACAAACCTATTCTTTTGAAGTAGACTTTTTTTTTTGCAACAATTGTTATTCCATGTATGTATTTGTCACCATTTGTATAATTAGGATTTAAATCGTCTACAGAAAATCATGCGGTCATACTTCTGGTCCTTTTGAGAGGAAAATGTTTGGCCTTTCTGTAGGATCTGAAGATAAATTGGAGATCTGATTTATAACTTTTGAGCAGTCCATGTACGGATCGAGCTATAGAATCATCTCTTGCAGGTGCCACAAAACAAAGTTTCACACTTACTAGTTTAGATGTGGGTGCCTGCAAGCTGGATGGTTTTGTTTTCTTCCTTGTGCCTGATTTGGCACCCTTGATCTTATGTAGGTTTTTTAGGTGCTAACACTGATGGTCCTAAGTCTGGGACATAATCAGGCTCGTCAGTAGTCTTTACCTATGTTAAACAATTTTATTTGTGCCAATAGAAATCTTTAGCGTCAAGTATTGGTTTGAGTTGAGTAAAATGACCTTACTGTATGGTTGTGTCAATTACCCATGTACATGTAATACTCCACTGTCATATAAATGAAATACCCCTTAGGATGGCGCAAAACACGAACCAATCAGAAACACTGATATACTGAAAATATATTGTAATTATCAGATCCCAGCCGTTCCAAAGCGAGACAGATTAGCCATAGAGCTAGCAGAAAAAGCCAGTAAACAGCACAGACATAAGAAACAAGAAGCCCTTAAGAGAGTTACAGCCAGTCTAGCAAGGTGAGTTTAATGTTTTATTTGTATTTTACAGAGATCAGCTATTTCACAGCTTAATAAGGATTATTTTGTTTTAGATAGCAGTTTGTTTGAAGAGTAGCAATACTGTCTTTACTTAGCACTGACCCTCTGGCTAAGGGCAGTTTGTTTGAAGAGTAGCGATACTGTCTTTACTTAGCACTGGAGGTAGATTAACTTTCCAACATTATGAAAATGCTTCACATCTTGGTCACATCAATGGCGGGGGTGGTTTAAAACCACAATCAAACAGATCAAAGAAAAAACATCATATATGTGACCCAACACCACGAAATGATTGAAGAATTGATTTACATACACCATTGGAAAGCAGAATCTTTAAGCTTTAAAATGATACCAAAATTGTTTAATTATCTAAAAAATTGATGGGATAATTACACTTTTAGTACAGATACTTTTGCTGCTCGAAATCAGAGAAAATCAGCTTAGAAGTGGTGGTTATGAATCTATAGCGGCCAATGTCATAGTATGATACAAACAATAAACAAGGTTTGTTGCTGGCTAGTGGCTACAAGATGAAGTTTTATCTGAAATCTATAGATATTTCACCATTTTGTTATGGAAAAATTATATGTTAATTGACGCGAGATTTCCGAATTTCCAAAATTTTGGAAATTATCCTTTTCCTATTTCAAATTGGATTCTGATCCGAATTACTGTGTAGATGAATGATAAACGAAGGTATTAATGCAATAATATTGTAATTTATGAATTGTATTAAATAGATTTTCTTTCGTTGCAGCCCCTCCCCAAAGTTTGGAATGAGTAGCTCTGAGAGAATGAACAGCATGTCTCCAGCAGCTCAACGATTAGCCAGCTCAAAGCTAGGCATTAGACAGAACTCTGACAAAGCTCTAAGGGCCAGTTATACTCCATCTCCGTCACATAGACTCTCGGGAAATAAAACACCAGTGCTTTTATCAACACCCAGTGGAACTCCTAAAGCTTCACGTAGTGTGCGAACACCGGACAGCATGAGAGAAAGAAGTTTACGTCGACCAGGAAGTGATGTAACATCCCTCACAGACAATCTGTTAAATTTACCAAAACGAACACGAGCTGCAGATTTCTTCTAGCCTCATTTGCTGAAGCCTTTTTGAGAAAGACATTGAGGGGTTTTTTTTAAGTGATATTCTTGTCCCCTTTTCTGTGAGTGATCCTGTGTGAGTGGCTTCGTCAGTAACAGAGTATTGTAAAGGCACTAATTCAATAATCATCCTCAAACTTGGTATGCAGCTCGGAGTGCACAGATGGGATTGCAATTCACAATATTTTGTTTTGACTTTTTTTTTTCGGTGATAATCTGTGATAATCAACAATCTTTCTGAACATTGTCTATTACAAGCTGTAATCTTCTTAAACTTCTGTATCCAACTGTTAATGATCATTTCCGGGGCACATGCAGGTTGCTCATTTTCCACCAATGCCCGACACATTCTGACAATAAGGTATAATGGTCTTGAGTTGGATGTTAAACATTAATCAATCCAATGTGTAAGAACCACAGGCTCCATATTCATAAAGCTACTTAAGTATTTCTTAAAG
This sequence comes from Mopalia kennerleyi, assembly GCA_034783855.1. Classification (NCBI taxonomy): domain Eukaryota; kingdom Metazoa; phylum Mollusca; class Polyplacophora; order Chitonida; family Mopaliidae; genus Mopalia; species Mopalia kennerleyi. Next base: position 6,878 of record JAVFBX010044827.1, on the reverse strand, counting down.
TTAAGAAAAACTTTAATAGCATCATTTTAAACACATAAACACCATTTTGTTTAACTTTGTACGATCCTAAATGAAAGATTTGAAAGGAAATTTCTGAAATGTCATACTTATGGGAATTGAGGAGAAGTTTTATACAAGTATTATATCTTATACTATCCACTCTCCAACTGTGAAGGGACAACCTATTCACAAGTGAAAAGATTTTCTATTTTTGACTTGTTTAATCCACAGGTAAACAGAGAATGTAAATATATTGTACATGATGAAATATAATATATGTGTGTATTATTTTTAAAACTTTTCTGCGTTGGCCAAGCTGTAGATTGTTTTGCTAACAAGAAGGCATTGATGATATAAAATTAAGGCAACCAAGTACGTGTTATATAAACCATCATGGTCAAGATGAAGGCCAGGAACTACTTTAGGTTTGTTTGATTGGGGTTTAACTTCATACTCAAAGGTATTTCACTTATATGACGACGTGCCAGACCAATGGGTGAAGGAAACCACCCTCGACACCACTGGCAACAAACAAAGACAAAACAGAATGGGACAAATACAGGACAAAGACAGGACGCAATACAGACCCCACAAACCGATTGGCTTCCTGTTCCCCTTCAGCAGCTCTCTGAGAGCACCAGGGCAACAGGAAGCTCCCTCCAACCACCCATGAACTGTTTTAAGAATCCTGTGCTAAGCCTTCCGTGTTGTTGATGATAGTTAGTTATGATCCTCATACACCTGTCCCAGCAGGTCTGATGTCATGTGGGAGAAGAAAGATTTGATTGGTTCATATTGGCGGAGCTCTTCTGTTTTTCTGATTAATGAGCCAGACATGGCCGCCTTTAGAATGTAGTTTAAACATTGCCCAAGTTCAAAATACAATTGTACACTGGATGTAGTTCCACTAGAAAATTAGATTGTATAATTTAACACAAGAATTAATGCCCGCTTTGAGAGGAAAACAGGAAATCATCAATGAAGGCAAGGAATAGCACAAATAATGGATTTTGTTTGATTAGCATACATTTAATGTCAGACTTACCAGCTTTTGTTTGATCAATCTAATGTCATCTTATCTAAAGTATTGAATTCCTGTCTACTTGAATTTTGATGTCCACTAACAAGTTTGATTGACCAGGTACATCTCAATGACTGTGGTTTAGTGCTAACATGTCCACGTACTAATCCTACTACGCTGTACTACTGGTTACAGTTTGTCTGGTTAAGGAACCAGAAAAGGATACTCTAACCACTAAAACTGATTTTTTGCACATTTTCATTCAGATTTTTAATATCTTTCTTCGTTTCTTACATAAAGTTATAAGAAGTTGAAATTTCCCTATTTTGACTCATTTTTTTATTTTTGACCGTAAACACAATATTGCAAGAAAACAAAGACAAACAAGGAAAAAATGAATAATGGTTTTTTGGTTCATATAATGCATTACACATTGACGTAAAATTGAACAGTTGACGTAAATAGTGCAAAAAAAAAGTATCGATTTGAAACAGACGTAGCAAAAATGTACTTTTTATCTAAGTTTGGTTTTGCTTAGTGTTTAATGTCGCATTGCAATACCAGTATTTATTCGTCTATTTTCTGCAGGAATATTTAATTAAAAGGCTTGTTTGATTGGGGTCTCCCCCATATGACAGCCCAATGTGTGAAGGTTATATACCACCATCACAGCTACTTGTAACAAACAGACAGACAGGAGAAGACCATTACCAGATGCGCTTATACCATAACACCATACACAGATTAACTTTATGTTGGCACTTAGAGCACCAGGGCCACATGAAGCCCCCTCCAGCAGTTTTAAAGAGATGCTCAATGGATTCTTCCAAAAAACTGTTCTAGTGATTAGTTAGGTAATAAATGCATACATTTTCAACAACACAAAATGTATCTTTGTTGCACATTAATTAAGAATAATATTATAAAACATAAAATGTCAGAAAGAAGGTTAGAACATGAGATATGAGGTAAAACATTTATTACACAATGTGAATGTAAGGTGTACAAGTTTTAAATGTGATATTAACATTGGAAATCAGAATAGTCGTAAGGATCCAGTCACTTCATCAACGAGATAAGCTGGGCCTGAAAAAAAAAAAAAAACTAATTTAAAAAAAAAAAACAAAAAAAAAAAATCAAAATTTAAGTCCTTGGGGGAAATGAAATAATCAATGTTTCCCATCACAAATAATTATTAAAACTGCAATAAATTTATCTGGTTAGCTGGTACTGTACATTATCAAGGACCCTCATGTGACACGGATATAGTGTCATGATGTTAACTTAACCATTGTTATGTGATGTATGAGTGAATGTGGGTACATGATTTACAAAGTATTGCACAGGTTAATTATATTATAGAACTAAACATATCGTTAAAATCTGCCTTACCTGGCCCAACATCTAGTAACATATCGTTAAAATCTGCCTTACCTGGCCCAACATCTAGTAACATATGGTAAAAATTTGCCTTACCTGGCCCAACACCTAGTAACATATGGTTAAAATTTGCCTTACCTGGCCCAACACCTAGTAACATATCGTTAAAATTTGCCTTACCTGGCCCAACATCTAGTAACATATCTTTAAAATCTGCCTTACCTGGCCCAACACCTAGTAACATATTGTTTAAATCTGCCTTACCTGGCCTAACACCTAGTAACATATCGTTAAAATTTGCCTTACCTGGCCCAACACCTAGTAACATTATAGTATACTAACATATCGTTAAAATTTGCCTTACCTGGCCCAACACCTAGTACAGTTTTTGATCCAGGAGCAATTTGAGTACGTCCTGCATCTCTAATAATACTCGCTGTTAATCCTTTAGCTCTGGCTAATTCCGCTAACTCGACTCTGAAAAACAAGACAAAAAATAACGATACTCAATGTGTTTATTTGATTGATGTTTTAGGTCATTCCAAACTAAGTTTATTTCTGTTGTATGTAGCAGGGCCTTCAAATTTTTCTTATATGTTCTGGAAGACCACCAACACACGGATACATATACCTGTATCATCATCTGGGGCCAGTTGCTAGAAAAACGATTAGCCGCTGACATGATCAGATTAAATTGCTAATACCGGGCTACAGATAGACCTACAACATGGCGTGATGTCATCTTTTAGCGGATTTAATTTAATCGCACTTTGAGCAATCAGCCCCTGGTGTAAATTAAATATAAAGTGCAGATAACTTTAGAATGACATTTGGAAGAGGGAGAACATAACTATATCGTTTCTGGATAACCAGCTCTTGTTTTGAGATAAAACACAACGTTTCAATACACATACATGTATCATCATCAGTTTGTTTGATTTGGGGTTTAACGTCGTACTCAAGGGTATTTCACTTATATGACGATGGATTGTCCACTTCACACTGTTCCTTGCCCTAGGATGGTGGAAAACCGGGAGGAAACCTCGTAAAAACCACCCCCTCGATTGCCGGAGCCACATCTTGGGACTCACTCATATACTTGAGTGTCGACAGACAGACTCGATCCTGTGAATGGTAAATCGAGGTAGGTGTTAGAAAGCGTGCTTGCTAACCACTACGCCACGGCCGCGGGCCCGAGGGGCGATATAAAGCCAACTGTTTGTGATGGCTTTGTTTTATGTCCTGTATTTTTATGTCTGGTCTCTGTTTGTTGCCAGTGGCATCAAGGGTGGTTTCCTTCACCCATTTGGTGCCATGCTGTCATGTGAGTGAATTAACCTTAAGTACGGCTTTTAATCCAAATCAAACAAACAACCAAACATTGGCACACTGTCATATGAGTGAAATAACCTTATCGAAGAGTGATGCAAAACATGATCAATTGCACAAAACAATACTCAATACAATATGTTGTCACAAATAAATGGGAGTATCATTTCATTAAACATATCAATTTTAATTTTTAATTTTTAATAAAACCTGACATTTTGAAGAAAAAAAGTGAATAATCTATACACATGTTGAATTCATTTCATTTCATGACATGGACATTTAACCTTTTTGGAAGGAAATGACACAAGGAAAATACATAAAAGAGAGATATAATCTGCGACTCTAAAGTATGCACAGTAATTTTTTATGAGATAATTGGCTCACAAAAGAATAGACTTGACATCGTGCATTGCCCCAGCCATTTAATGACAGTAATTACATAATGTCTCTGTGAGCAATTAGCCGAGATATTCCAACAATTGAACAGTAAGTGTGAAGGTCTACGAGGAATGGAGACAGGATTCCAGGGTTGAACATTACCCAGCCACTCAGACATCGCAGTCGTGTGACATTGGAAGGCTTTCACAAATGTACTCATCTCGTGAAATATAGAGTTTAAATAAACACTTAATAGTTTTACTGGCTGTTATTCCCTGGGATGAATTCCATGTCACCATGTTTCTTTTACTGAGAATAGAATGTTTCTCTGTCAATGCTTGTCAATGTTTCTTTCAGGAATTAAAGGAAAAGACAACTGTTTCTCGAATGGTGGATGGTGGATACTAATTTGATTGCAAGTGTAATACAGATGGTTGTCCTTGAAAATATGTAATAAATATAATAAGTTTAGGTCGGAAAACAGTTATTTTTCCCTTTAAGTTAAAGTTTCTGGTAGTCAGTGATTCAGCCAATTATTGATCATCAAGAAGAAATCTGTCTCGTTTTAACAGCACTTTCTTGTCTGATTTGGTTTTACGCCCAATAAGAAGCATTCATATTGTGGTATGACCAACTTCTGGCATCCGTCCACATGGTTCCAATCCCTTTCCAGATCAGATCTCAAAAACTATAAGGATGTCTTTATGAAACTTGATACACACATTCCCATCCGCTGTTGTTGTAGGATTGTGATTACTGATTCTGAATTTGTAGTTTTTCTAAATACAAAATTCTGTGGATACAAAGTCATAAACACAGTTAAACTTAGTTTTTGCTGCCAAACTGGATAACTATTAGCCTTTATAAAAGCTTGCCGCAATGAGGTGAAGAAAATGTATTGTTCAGAGAAGGGAAAATTTGGCCGTGTCGGTTCTGGTTTAGCTTTTATGTTTACCCTCGGCCTACCTTTCAAAAATAAATCATAAATAATGGTCTAACTCCGGTAACTAGTAAAGCATTTTGACAAGTAGTAGCATGTAAATTGAAATATCACACCAACCATAGATTTAATGTGTTGATGTCTGCACAATAGACAACCCTTGAAAAACATATGTTTTACTGCCACAATGCTATACAACAAAATAATGTCATGTATAATTTATGTTGTATAAGGTATTTAAAGTACATGTAGACCTAGGGTAAACATAAAAGCTTAACCAGACACCAACACTGCTAAATTTCCCACTTTCTCAACAATACCTTTTCTTCACGTCATTGCGGCAAGCTTTTAAAAGGGCTAATAGTTATCCAGATTGGCAGCAAAAACTTAATTTACCTGTGTTTATGACTTTGTACCCACAGAATTTTGTATTTAAAAAAACTACAAATTTAGAACCACAGCAGATGGTAATGTGTGTACCAAGTTTCATAAAGACATGCCTTATAGTTTGAGATCTGATCCGGAAAGGGATTGCGGCCATGTGGATGGATGCCAGAAGCTGGTCATACCACAATACGAACGCTTCTTATTGGGCGTAAAACAAAATCAGACAAGAAAGTGCTGTTAAAACGAGACAGATTTCTTCTTGATGATCAATAATCGGGTGAATCAGTGACTTTTATGACTTGTCGATGTCACTATCAGAAACTTTAACTTAATTCCTGAAAGAAACATTGACAAGCATTGACAGAGAAACACTCTATTCTCAGTAAAAGAAACATGGTCATATAGAATTCATTCCAGGGAATAACAGCCAGTAAAACTATTAAGTGTTTATTTAAACCCTATATTTCAAGTTCAGTAGTGAGATGAGCACATTTGTGAAAGCCTTCCAATGTCACTCGACTGCGAAGTCTGAGTGGCTGGGTAATGTTCAACCCTGGAATTCTGTCTCCATTCCTCGCAGACCTTCACACTTACTGTTCAATTGTTGGAATATCTCGGCTAAGTGCTCACAGAGACATTATGTAATTACTGTCATTAAATGGCTGGGGCAATGCACGATGTCCCGTCTATTCTTTTGTGAGCTAATTATCTTGCAGAAAATTACGATGCAAACAGATAATATATCGTTTTCTCTTTGTAATTTACTTCAAAAAGGTTAAATGTCCATGTCAGGAAATAAAATGAATTCAACATGTGTATAGATTATTCCCTTTTTTCTACAAACTGTCAGGTTTTATTAAAAATTAAAACATCTAAATATTTTTTCATTGATATGTTCAATGAATCATTTATTTGTGACAACATTTTGTATTGAGTATTGTTTTGTGCGATTGATTATGTTTTGCATCACTCTTCGATAAGGTTATTTCACTCATATGACAGTGTGCCAATGTTTGGTTGTTCGTTTGATTTGGATTAAAAGCCGTACTTAAGGTTATTTCACTCATATAACAGTGTGCCATTCCAATGGTTAGTTATTTGTTTGTTTGATTTGGGTTTAAGAACATACTCAAGATTAATTCAAATGACGGCATGTCAGCCCACTGGATGAAGGAATCCACCCTCAACATCACTGGCAATTGAAAACAAACACTAGACAGGACAAATACAGGACCAAATAAAAAAAAAATTACAATTATACAAACTGCATGACTTACTTAAAGGGAAAGACAACTGTTTTTCGACCTAAACTTAATATTTTTATTGTATATTTTCAAAGCCAACCATCTGTATTGCACTTACGTTCGAATTAGCATAGCCGTTAATTAGTTGATTTAAAGAGCGGAGCTGACGTCATTGTTCCAAACCACGGTAGTTATA
>JAVFBX010044716.1:0-17479 GCA_034783855.1 Mopalia kennerleyi | reverse complement strand
GAAGCCAACAGCTCAGCCGGCTAATACACGTCTTTAGCTGGGATCTACGGACACCCGTGAAGCGCGCGTTAATCCAACTAACACTCCACTGAACAACTAATTGATTCTTTGTCTCTTAATACTTCAAATACACACCAGCAAGCGTTGAATTCTGGGATACACTTGGCGACCCAATCGGACGAAGTTCGCCGTTAAATTCGGTATGACAACAGATTGTCAATTTTACACTGCTCCTTGCTCAAATAAGGTGGATAACCGAGAGGAAACCTGGTAAAAACCTCCATAGTGATGGCCAAACAAAGTCCTGTGACTCACTCATACATGTATACCTGATGGATGACAGATAGACTGGAACCCGAGAGCAGTACATCGAAGTAGGATTAGTAAGCACACACTAGCCACTAAGCCAAAGCCCTGGACTTAGAACTAAGATGTTTTTGATTTAAAACCAAGAAATGCAAAGTGATGGCTTCTGGATTTGACATCTATGTTTTCTGCTGAACAAGAACAGGGCAAGCTTTGATATGTGAAATTGAGTATATCATTAAACACCAAGTGAATACATTAATATTTATCAAAGAAAATATGAGTGTTTTTATATCAAATTGTTTTTGCATATTCAGCTATAAAAGTTTTTTGCATGCATACCTCATTTCCAGTTGACATAATACCGATTACAGGAAGTTTGTAACATCTTATCTTAGCCACGCCAACAGTTGCCAGGAGACCTAACTCGGCTGGTCCCAACTTCATTCCTGAAGCTAACACTTTGTGTCCTTGGGGGATATCTGAGCCTATGGGTCTGGGAAAATCATTAAAAAAAAGAACAATAACTGTTACACTTGCTTGTCTAGTTTCGGTTTCATCCTCAACTTTCACTCATAAAACGATGTGCTAGACAAATGCATTAACCAACCATCATTGGCATCACTTGCAACAAATCATGACACAAGAGAACTATCACAAGATGCAAAAACAAGAAGCCACCACAAATATATTTGTGTTGCCCCCAAAAGCTTAGAGCACCAGGAATCACCCACCAAAGTGTACAAATCTCGGTGTGCATAAACCTTTTTGGCATGACAAAATGTAGTGTTTACAAAACAATACCACAAACACATTAGGTTCATTTTGCTTCAGTAGAACCATCCCAACTATTATGTATCTGGAACATTCATGTAATCGTTGCCATACTACTCAATAACAGTAATCAATTTTACCGTATGTCTTGACCAAGTTTGGGAGTGCTCATTATTTGGATCTCCAGTTCTATCTTGCCCTCATCTGTTTCTTTTTCAAGTATGGTATCCTCCACCTGAACAACACTGTCTGCTCCCTGAGGAACTGGGGCTCCTGTGTTAATACGAACACAGTTTCCAGGTGTCACATTCACAACAGGCTAGGGAGTGATAATAAGAAAAGTACAACATAAATAAGGCTATGATAATTATAACATGTGTATATCAATTATTAACAACACCCACTCCACATAAACATTTACTTTTGCAAGCTTTCACACCTGAAAAAGGCCCTGGCAAAAAGCTGGTAACAGTAAAAGTTTATGAGTAGTAACACAGGAGTTTGTATTTATAGTTTATTTAATAACACCCAATGTATGAATCTTGAACAATATACTAGAAATACATATAATCTATTGGCATACTGAGACCCCCTCAGGCCTGGACAGGTGAAAAATAGATGAACTATAGATAAACCAATTGGTTGATAGTTAAATGTCGTGCTAAATAACTTGACCAATTCATTCAAAATTTTGCTGATTGAATAATTCTCTGCATGGGGAAGTTTGATCAACCAAGTGAATGATCAAATAACTGAGTCATAAATTGTCTTCAGTGCAAATAATACGATTACTTATTTACTTTATTAAAATCATACAAAATATCATTTAACTAACACAAAAACATTGATTTCATAATTGTTAGTGTTTGTTTTTAAAACCCGATAGGAATCCTTATAAAAACCAGGGAAATCCCTCTTGTTAACAAAATTAAGAAACAAATACAGACGACTTATTAAACTGACTTACATCATCCCCAGCTGAAGATTCTCCAAGCACCTTTCTAAGTCCATCACCATCTGCAGCTGTAAATGAAACAATTAACATGATACTGCATTGAACAATCTTGTTTGGTAGGGGTCTTACGCCAAACTTTATGTTTTTCAATTCCAATGAGATATAGTCTCATCTATAAGTGAAGATTTTTTGTTTGTTTGTTTGATTAGGGTTTAACGTCGTACTCAAGGGTATTTCACTTATATGACGGCAGATTGTCCACTTCACAATGTTCCTTACGGTGGAAAACCGAGAAGAAACCTCGTAAAAACCACCCCCGCGATGGCTGGAGCCACATCATGTGACTCCCTTATATACCTGAGGGTCGACAGACGGACTCGATCCTGTGAACGGTACATCGAAGTTGGCTTTAGTAAGCGCGCTCGCTAACCACTAAACCACGGCCGCGGGCCTCTATGAGTGAAGAAAAGCCCCCTTATGAGTAAAAGGAATCTTTCTATGTTCACAATGACACCACATTTACATGTACTTGTTTATTAAATAACATGATGCAGTACAATCAGTTTTAGATACCACAACAGACAACCTAGAGCTATCTTGCCTCTTAGCTCAGAACTCTCGAGTTCTGCTCACCTAGATGAGGTTTGCTCTATATGTGTAGTGCTTACATTTCTTCTTCAAGTAGTTCCTCTCCTGTGGTTATACATGAATATGAATCAATCTGATATGCCAGTAATTGAGATCTTTCTAACACACACTTGCTTTTAGCATGAAGTATAATAAAGGTAACGTCATAGATGTACATCCTTGAAATTATCGATTAAAATGTAGGTGACTGGTGGGTTTTTTTAATGCTTAAAACAAAACAATTTCAGTCCAAATGCGATCAGCTCATAATACTTTTCTTAAGTCGTTGTATCACATTGATATTGCCAACTCATCAAGATATGACGAAGTCATGATTACGTTAAAATCAGAGGACAAGTACTCGTACGAATAACAATTGACAGTAAGTAAAACCGTATGTGGGCCCAACAGCTTATGTCAACTTTCCTTCACCAAAAATACATGACAATAAAACTAACCAATCACAGCATAACCGTCTTTAATGGAGGCAGGAAATGGTGGATGGGGGTCAGCGGCCATTACGTCATCAGCTAAAAACCTCCCTAAACTCTCTGAAAATATTAATGATTAATAACAGGCCCCTGTTAGAGATTCATTTTGAACAAGGTATGTTCACAATCCTGTATCAATCATTTACTACTACTTACATTTGGGAACATTTTTTTTCTTCTTCCAGCAGTGATTAAAAGGTGGAAGCTACAGGTATATCCCAAGTTTGAGCTCAGGAGATTAATTTGTTTTGAAGTAATAGTGTTATACAACATACATGTATAGAGCTGAAGATTGTAAAATTACGAAATAGCGATTATATTGCTTTGTGAAACTTCTGGAAATGCAATTCCACCAATTGTCTTAGAACAAAACAGAGGTATTCCAAGTTTGATCGCGTGCATGTACATTAACATACTATTAAGACATAAACAAAATCCCCTTAGCCAGGTCTATTTAAAAAGTTGTCATCTTTTTCAACTGGTGAAAAATCCATGTGCCAAATGATTTATCATTGAAAAATAATATAAATAAATCACATTTCTCTGATTTGTTTGATCATACTTGAGTTGCCAAATTGGTTATAACACTATCCACACACTGAACACACCACTTTTTATAATTGCTGTATCCATGCCATCTGCTCAGGCTCAATTCATTTTTTTAATTTTCCATGGGACATCATCCGTTTCAATGATTTAACAAAGGAAAAAACATAACTGATCTATTATGATGTTATAAAGAACAGTAAAATAAAATTAGTTTTTGTCTTTAACGCTTAAAAGAAGAGATAAAATACCTGAGATATTCAACATTTCTGTTCCCAGTACTTGTGTCTCAGACATTACTATGTCCAAGGCCTCAGTGACAGCAATCATCGGATATGGAGACTCCCTGTGACGATAGGCTACTTTAGCCACATCTACATTAAAATATATAAACCAATCAGATTTCTACATTAGCTAACTGCTATTCTGTGACACCTGGCACCATTTGATATTTGATTTGCTGGATCTATTAGATCCAACAAAGCAAATTTCAAATATCATACCTGGCACCATTTGATATTTGATTTGCTGGATCTATTAAATCCAACAAAGCAAATATCAAATTGTGTCAGGTATGCTGTGGGGTTCATCAAGGGTCAATGTATCAATTATTTAATCAAATAAATCACTGGCAGTCGTTGATTCATTGATTGATTAATTAATTGGTGTTTTACGTGGTGCTTAAGGTTATTTCATTTATATGACAGCTATGTATTCGAACAATAATTGACACTAGCACAACCGTGATGTGAAGCATTTCCATAATGTTGGAAATTTCCCTCTAATGTTAAGTAAAAACAGCATTGCTACTCCTCAAACAAACTGCCATGACAGTCCTTGAAAATATTGATATAGTCATACATGAAAAACACTGATGCACAGTTGTACTGATCCAAATATATGCTCAAGAATCTAGATATGAAAAGGTTTCTTATCAGAATCAATATTATGAAATATCACTTACTACGGACTACGGTATTATAATGAGCATTCAACTTTATGTCGAGACAAAATAGCAGAGCAGAAGAAAAAAGTACCTCTGTCACAAAAATATGTCAGTCGAAAATAAATTTCTCGTACATAAATTTGGATTTCCAATATGGCAATACCCTTGTGTGCTTGTTGGGCAATGATTGTCAATAGGCAGTTAAGTTTTCTGAACACATGAGCGATTTAACGGGAAAACAATTTGTGGAGTTTGGTACTTTTGCATGAACATTGTTTGTAGACAACAGCTTCATTGTACCTAACAAAAACATCCAGTCAATGTGACTATTATGTTTTTTTTGTTGACTAAGAACTGTACTAACCATATTCCACCAAAACATGTTGAGTGCCCCACCCAGGTGATGGCTGATGATTTATGTAAATTAATGGACAACCCTGTGTCTGTGTGATTTAAAGATTTTTACATAGGAACTGGGAACTGTTGTCAATAAAACTATACAACAATTAAAAAAACTTCCTAAAAAGTACCAGTGTGATGATGGTGATGGCTTCCATGGTGATGGTTACCATGGGAATGTCCTTTATGATCCTGGTTGCCATGGGGATGTTCCTTGTGGTGAGGATTGCCATGGGAGTCTTCTGCACCATGATGGTTGCTATGGTGATGTGAGCGTTGGTGACTTGCAATCTGAAAGTCAATTTACACAGAATGCCTTTTTCTCTTGTCCAAAGAATGTACAGATGTTCATATTACCATTCCTTTCACTGAACAGACATTCAGTGGACCAATCAATTTTTGACCCGTAACAGTTTGTAAAATAAGCATTTAAAGAGGATGCAAATATTTTGGGACACTGTAGTTTACAGACAGACAAACCTCAATTCTGGGCAAGTCTTGAATACTACCAGTTTCTGTGGAACTTTTCTAGTTTACTGTTAGAAACGAAATGTTTATTTTTATTAAAAGGAACCCGAAGAAAGTAGCAGTGCTATGCACTGTCCATCGGAGGAGTAAAGTGCTATATCATAGGTATGAGAATCCAGAACCATAGCACGTTTCTTTCCAGACAATGAACATTATCAAATAGATATTGCTTTGACATTAGGTGAAAGTGGAACACTTTTCATTAGTCACAAAAAGCAGATCTCTGAAGAAAAAAAAGTTTAACTTTTTAATAGAAGTATTCAATTGTTTGTTAACTGTTTTTTTTTATTATAGCTTTGGTTCAAGACAAATTCAGAGTTATTTCCCATATACGACAAAAAAGGTCAGTGTCCATATGGATTGTTTGTTTGTTGGATTGCGGGTTTAACTACACTTAGGTCATTTCACTTATATGCTGACCAATTGGTAAAGGAAATCCTCTTTGACGTCCCTCGCACAAACAAAACAGTTCAACCACAGAACTCAAAATAAAGACACCTCTTCATTTCAAGTTTCAACCTCAATCCAGGTGGCCAATTCATGGAGAAAATACCATCCCCATATGGAAGATATTTTTTTTTATATCAACTGAATCTTGTAAATGCCACTTGGTTAACCTCCTTGTTACTGAATTTCTGGAGGACGTTCTGACATACTTTAAAGGGATGTAAATTTACTATTTACTGTGAATTTTTTTTACCAATAAACCATATTGTTTCTGAAAGGGTGTTAGTTGTTCTTCAATTTTGCTGCAAAACAAAATGCAAATTAGGTCATGTGACCCCTCAGGCCTTCGGCCTTATATAATCAAAGAATCCTTCTCATTCTTCACATCCAAGATGCTTGGTTGAGAGGGGGAGTTTGTGACCTGTGGGAATAGTCATATCCTACACAAAGAACAAAAAACTGTCAAAAAATTCCCAAAATGATGGAATGATGGCTATTTTTTGTCAATCATGGCAGGAAACAATATTTCGGCTGTGAACATATTTCATGTCATGGCTGAAATCCTTCTCTGGTGGTTTTGATGCAATCAAGCACATGTATTTTATATATAAACTGTTTCTTGACTAGTAAAATATAGGCTTGTAAAATATACAAATGAGATCAGGTGACCTAATTATGAATCCAATATGGTTGTCTAATTGATCCAAGATGGCTGCCATCAAGACATGAAATAGTATTTGTTTTACGGAAATTTTGTAAAACTACATTCAAACTCAATTGACTATCCACCGATGATGTAATTTAGATACTAACTGTCATTTCTACCACCAATATTCACCTTTGGTATGCCATGCCTTGAAATCGGCAGTTTAAGTTTCTGTTGTAGTGGCGTGCCATGGACTCTCCAACTCACTAAATCAAAGCAAAAGTCTAGTAAATTGGGCCCAGAGTGGTGCTATCTAGTATTACACAGTCGTACTAAAGCTAGTCTGTACGCATAAAGCTCTGTGTGGAGAACAGCGGAAGTATTAGAACGGGGAATACCTGAAACGCGAAATTTCGCTTATCCGTAGCAAGGAGGTTAAAGAAGATACATGTATGCCAGTGTGAAATGGTGATATCAGTGGGCAGGTTCAGAGATACAGGTATTTTCAATAAAAACAAACACAGGTGGTCTTTTAGTGCTCAGCCAGGGGCATTGAACATAGCCATCATGGCACACTATGTCATCAAAACTGGTCGTCATGGTAATTATGCTCTGAGTAAGTTAAGATTTTATTGTGAAACAGGCCTCAGAACATCAATATTAAATATATTCTGCATGAATCAGCCACTGGAGGAGATTCATGTCTTAAATTATCAATCATTCACCAATATTTAAACAATAAATAAACACCTGTTTTTCCTAATAAATACTTTAATTTTATAATTAATTACATTTGTACAAGAATGTAAGATTTACAAAATGACTCTACATTCAACCAAGGGCCATAGTGTGTAGGTAATAAATGTATACTGTAAGTATAATATAGTTCCTTTAAAATTCATTTTACTACAAAAAAATGAATACACTTGTAATGTATAAAAGCAAGCTGAAGGCACAATAGACATATAACAAGGCAATAATCTATTGAAATACTTAAGTGTGTATTTAGGTCAAATTAAAACTCACATTAGCTTTATAGACTTGAGGCGTATTAAGACCAAAACCACGTAGGGATATTCACGTAGGGCAATTGAACATCCCGTAAAAGGGGGAGCACAGTGCACATTATAGCCACAAAAAGGTAGGCGCGAGTAGGTTAAACGTTATATGCAAAACTAGACCAGCCTACTGTAACAGCAGAGTGCAAAACGTTCATGGCATGTTTACAGGCAATCTGTGAATGATACTTGTTTTCAGACTAAATAAATAGTTAGCTTCTTCTTGTACATTCAGCAAGAATGTATAAAGCTTAATACTATGCAGCCTGCCATGAAAGCTGGTGGTTAGCAACCAACTTAGTGGTTTAATTCAACAGAATTAACATTTTTACTTTCTTTATCTGGAGCTTAATCTCAGTTTGAGACCCTTCTTCCCATCAGTTTCGACAGGCAGATTTCTCAAAATGGTTAAAATGACAGGTAGAAATTATGAATTTTAACCTGGGAAAGATAGTAAAATGGAAAATTTTGACAGGCAAACTTCCTCAAAATAGGGAATTATGACGGACAGATTTACAATCTTAGCTAACACTTATTTCAGGGTATTTCACTGTTTCATATGCAGTGAGCCAGCCCAATGGATCAAGAAAAACCACTTTCGGCATCACTGGCAACAAACAATAAGAAGACACTAAGACATGATAAACAGGTACGGTTTGTGTTTCTCTAAGCTCTGATAACCACGGCAACGGGAAGATTCCTACCAACTGCCTGAGACTTATTTTAAACATTTGTCTTTGCACAAGAAATCAGCTACAATATACAAATTTTTAATAGCTTCAGAAATACTAGAAACAAAACAAGCAAAATATAAGTTAATATAAGTCATTCTGCATAACAAACAGGTGTAAATATCACTTTGAAAGATGTAACAAGAATGGAGTAAAAAAATCTTGAACAAAAAAGAAATAACATTTTCAACAACTCAATGGAACATGTCAACTGCTGATTTAATTACTTGTTCCAATGAATCAATGACACTTAAATTTTACTAAGATGGACATGATGTATCGTTTGTTTGTTTGATTGGCTGATTGCCATCATTGGGGTATAACGCACAGCCAATGGGTGAAGGAGACAACACTGGCAACTGACAGAGACAAAACAGGACAATCACAACACATGATACAAAATCACCTGACTTATAAACATGTTGTCCCTTAGCTTTGAGACCATCAGGGGTCAGATGCTCGATTGATTGGCTATTGATATTTCACTTTATATATGTGACAATATATTCCAACAACAATTGACACTAGCACAATCATTAAATGTGAAGTGTTTTGTTACAGTTGGAAAGTTAATCTCCCTCCATCAGTGCTAACTTAAGACAGCATTGCTACTCTCCAAACAAACTGCCTTTAGTCAGAGGGCAATATCAAAGCATTACTAAATTATATGCGCTATTAGATGACCTCATACCATGTTGTAGGTCTATCTAACCCGGTATAAGACATTTAATTGGCATTAGCGGCTAATTGTCTTTTGATCAAGTGGCCATAGGGCTATAGGAAGCTGCCTTGCATATACCATTGATAATGACATAAAGATTTGTGCAGGTAGCCCTTCATTCAAACATGTGGATACTCATAGTTTGAACAACTTTAAATGTTAAGTTGCTGCAAAGAGATCTTAGTTCCATAAAAAGCTAAGTAAAAAAATTAACATATCTCTGGTAAAAATTAAGTTATCCTTGCAGTTAGATCTGACAAAACAATTATGCCACTATATAAGTCTTGTGGATATAACACTCAGCAAAACATAAAAGGCACAGTTTTCAACGGAGACTTTCTCAGTCAAGTGATCATACTCTAAATCATTGGAATTACATAACGAAGAGTTAAACCCGTTTAAATCATTTTTCAGAGCTATTTTCCTTGATGATAGGGTTGTCTCATTTGGTTTCTGTGTGGAATCTACCCTTTTACCCAAAAAGTTCCGAAAAACACTTTCATGATAGGAACTTTTGTTTCAGAACACACACACACATAATCTCCCAGCTGCTGTAATGTCATTATTGCTGCTGGTGTCCAGCAGCCACTAGTAAAGCAGTTAAGTCTCTGATATTGATAGGCGCAACTGCTGTGTTACTGTTAGGGACTTCTACAATTTCCACATTCTGTGAGCCTGAAGGGAATAGAACAGGCGTGGACTGGGATTGTGTAATGGTACCATTTCCTGAGGGTCCGATGGTGACCGTTCCAGCTTGGAGAGGAATAGCCTGAACAGGCATAGTGGCGTGATTTCCTGCAGTGCTGTAATAAAAAGCATTCGCGGATTGGTCCGGCAACTCATACATTATCACTTGATGACCAAGCATATTAGCACAAGAAGGAGAAGCCATATTTGAAACAGCCTGCATGTTTGGCTGAATCTGGTCATGTGACATCACTGAGCCATGTGATTGGTGCTGGACAATCGGCATACTACAAGTTATATGATTAGCTGGTTGGCCAACATGGACACCAATCGAGGCACACTGTAGATTTCCTGTTTGTTGAATAGCATCATGATACACATGGCCTGACTGGCAAGTTTCATAAGCCGTTGTTTCAGTTTCGATATGTGAACTCGAGTCAAAAACTACTTGTAGTTCATCTGACTCATCATTTGTATGAAGGTCCTGGTTTTCTACAGACTGCTTTTCTTTAATATTATACTCTTTGGCTTTTCTCCGTTTTTTCATGCTGGACACAAGTCGGCCAATTTGTCGTTTGGACGGTGGGGTAACTTGAGCAGTAGTCTGACTATCATGATCAATCAACTTATGAACCATCTGCTGAATTTGAGACGGGCTAGCTTTTTTCTCAGAGCCAGACAAAATGATATCCCGTACATCTTCGTTGATACGTTCCGTGGAGGGTGGCGGTGGTATCCATGGGAACGAGACCTCCACAGGGACATGACAACCAGTGATGTGGACTCTCCATTTCCCTAGGTCACTGAGAAACAGTTTAAGGTTCACCATCAGTGAGCAATTGTGACGATCTTGCTTGTGGGTCATACCTGGACAACCTGGAAACAGACCAAATTTGAGAAAAAAAATTTGAAATATTTCAAAAGTAGCCTTGATGGACTCCATTGATATTATCTACAGTTCAAACAGTATTTCTGACAAATTTATTATAGTGAGAAAAACTAGAATACACTAGACACAATAAGTTTTCTCTCGATGAGATGTTTTGAACATGTGAAAAGAACAGAGAAGACTATTAAACTGCTAAATGTTTGTTTGTTTGTTTGTTTGTTTGTTTGTTTGTTTGGGGTTAACGTTGTACTCAAGGGTATTTCACTTATATGAAAACGGATTGTACACTTTACAATGTTCCTTGCCTAATTACGATGGAAAACCGAGAAGAAACCTCGTAAAAACCACCCCCACGATTGCTGGAGCCACATCGTGTGACTCACTCATATACCTAAGGGTAGACTGACGGACTCTATCCTGTGAACAGTACATCAAAGTAGGCTTTTATAAGCGCACTCGCTAACCACTAAGCCGCGGACCTAATTATGATTGCAGATTGTCGACATGTTACTCTCCCTTACATTAATACAGTGGAAAAACAAGAAAAAACTTTGTAAAACCAACAATCTGAGATTGCTAGAATCACCTCTTCTGATTCTCTGATAAAGCGGAGGTCCACAAGGGGACTTGAACCTGTGAAGTGTACACCCAAGGAGGATCAGTAGTCCGACTCGCTAACCACTGTACCATGGCCACAGACCAACTGTCAAATTCACTTAAAATCTGTAGTTAACAACTCTTAACTTAGGAACAAAAAATATACAAGCCAGCCGGGAAACATGGCTTGTAATCTCTAATTTTAAAGCATATGGATGTTTCCTTGTTCCACAGCAAACACAGTCCATGCACATAACTGAAACTTTATTCACGGTTAATAAAGAGAAAATGAAATGTGTTAAAACAAGACCAGTGCAACATAATACAACATTCTAAAGTATTGCCAGAAAGTTATGACTTGACAACACAGAGTTTCTAATAAAATCTAAAGCTTCATGCAAATGTGAAGAGAAATTAAGGAGAAAGTGACCAAAACATACACCCAAACCTACAAAGGTCGACAGAGAGCTATAAAAAAAGGGTGAGAACAAAGGTGATATAGTCAACGGCGCAAAGAGAAAACAATCAGAGATTACTAGACAATGTACAACTCTGAGGTACTGTTCATATACATGTACATTATAAAAATTTTAAAACTAAAGCTGAACACCAATAATGATACAGTCTGGACAAACTCCAAACCGTAACATTGTACATGCAGAACAAACACTTCAAGGGAGGTTTCAAGTTACCACTGAAACTGCTTGATTTATCTGTTACACTGCGACATAACTTCATACTTAAAGGGAAAGACAACTGTTTTTCAACCTAAACTTTTTATTGCATATTTTCAAAGACAACCATCTGTATTGCAGTTGCAGCTAATTTAGTTATTAGTTAAAATAGATAATTTAAAAAATTAATTAAGATTATTTACAAGTAGGATTAATAAGCGCACATGATAACCACTAAGTCATGGCAGCAGGCCTATAAACCAAGGGCTTAGGCAGACACCCGTCCACCCTGAAGTGAAAAATTGCCTCATTTGGACATCCCGTTTTAAGAAACTTTAACATGCAGGAGATACTAGGAAACCCAGTTATTCGAAAAGTGAAGCAAAATTACCATTTTGGACACCCTACTTCTGATTAAGCCCCTGCTATACACTTTTTTACATCATAACCTACGGAGTAGTAGAATAATATTATATTGAACTGAAATATGGAGTGTTTTTTCCCCCATGGAAGTATGAGATAGTCTTACCTTCCAGACACTTGCCGAATCCTCCACACTTCCGTCTGCAGTTGCCTCGTCCCGGACAGAAGAGGTACCAATTGACAGCATACTCATCTCGATACATTCGCTTCAGAATCATGTCCCTTTTCTTCCTCCCGTCTTCAGTCAACTCAAATCTATCATCCAGACGGTTTCTCTCATGGACATGTTTCCCTCTCTGCCAGCTCCCCTTGTCAATGGCAGAATTAGCTCGGTTCAGTGTCACTAAATGGCGTTTCACTTCGCGTTTCCCCTTGTTCAAATAAATTCCACGGATAGCAGGATGGTTTTGAAAATAGGACTTAAAAGGTTCTCCAACATCAACATGATCGATGGGGTACTCATTAGTCCTCACTTTATGAATTTTGGCATGTAAAATCTCTCTTTTAGAAAGATTGCTATGGGACTTGCGACAAGATTTATCTCCCCTTTTCGATGTTTCTGGTGAAGCATATGGGTAATCAGAAGAATTTAAAACAGTTGAAGTAGAGGCAATTATCTTTCTTTTATCCACCCCACCCTCAATGAATTCATATATACTGACACTTTCATGGTCAATATTTGTGTTAGATATAACAGGCGCTTGAGTTGATGGAGGCAATTCGGTTTCCTGCAACACTGATTCTTGAGTATTCTCTTTATCCTCTTCCCTGCCACCAGATGGCGCAACGATATTTTGACAAGCCAGCAACAGCTGTATATCTTGCTGAATTACTGCTTCTGACTCTGACACAATAGTGTATTCCTTTTCTGAGGAGTTGTTCCCAACAGTGTCAGTTTCTTGAATTTCTTGTCCCTCCACACATGGCGAACTACAAGAACTAGCAATATATATATTATTTTCTCCAGTTAGCTCCTCTTGATCTACCAGAACTACCTGTTCAGGGTCCTCATAGGTAACTGTGGTCACTAATGCTTCTGTATCGCCATTTTCTGGCAGCTTTCTTGTTACAGACTGTTCTACTGTCCTTGGGTTA
The DNA here is from genome assembly GCA_034783855.1 of Mopalia kennerleyi. Lineage (NCBI taxonomy): Eukaryota > Metazoa > Mollusca > Polyplacophora > Chitonida > Mopaliidae > Mopalia > Mopalia kennerleyi. The sequence continues at coordinate 3,939 of JAVFBX010044716.1, read as the reverse complement.
ATAACAGGTCCATCCTGGCAGGTACTATGTGCTTCCCCCTGATTTAGGTCAGGGAGCAGATTTCTTTTTTGTTTTGTTTTAGGTATGCTTTCCTCTGCTAATGAATGCCTTTTTCGGGACCCCCTTAATCTTGATGAAATCCCAGAGTTTTGTGAAGATTTCCCATTCTCAGCTGCATCTAAAGATTTGGAATCACGAACATAATTTGTTTCGGAATGACCTGTTCTGGTAGCTTTAGATTTCTTAGACTTTCTAACTTTTTTTAATGTCGACAATTTGTCAAATTTCTTCTCACGTTTGTTCTTTCTTCTTGTCTTGCTATTTTTGGGAAATCTGTTGGCTTGTTCAACCATTCTGACATCCTCCCTTTCCTGGCCATGAAAGTTGTATTCCTGGTGTAAATTAAGCAAGTTATTCCACCATGTTGTTACAATTAATACAATTCTAAAACAAATATTTCTCTCTAATCTTAAAATAAAATAATGACAAAAACGGTAAAACAATATTTGAAAACTTAAAATTGACAAGCTGCTGTCAAAAAATCAGCATAATTGCGAAACCCAAAGTTATTTTGCTCAAACAATTGTGGGGCAGTCAAATGTCATTGAATAATAGATTTGTCTGCTTGAATGATTGGTGTATTGCTTCATACTTAATACTATTCCACTCATATGGCATACTCGCCCAATGGGTGAAGGGCACCAGCAACAATCAAAAGACATTAATTAAGACAAGACCCCACAACAGAACATCTTCAAGCTGCCCTTTAGCTTGGAGAGCACCAGGTTAAAAACAAGTTCCTTCCAACTGCCTGCATGAAGCAAGCAGGTCAGCTGATCATATAACCGACAATCATTTCTACTCGGACAAACATTTTTCAAACACATTTGAATTCACAAGATATGCGTACAAAGTGCAACTAAAGGTTTACTGCGCATTGACGCATTCAGCACAATGCTTTCAGGCAAACAAGTGTTTCTTGTTAAGCAGTCACCATCAAATTAAGAATAACAGATAGAAGATAAATGGACAAGTAACATCATTTGACATATGAATCTTTTTGAACCTCAACATTTAGATGTTTTTATTTTAAATGATTCTAATTTTATCCTGCTAGATATTTCACCGAATGAGATTCCGATTACAGCCACTTAATCATTTTACAAGTATGATAAAAAATCCTATTTTTCTGTACAATACAAATCTATAAGAAAAATGAAAAAAAAACTAATTTGTATAAATATACTCGGATAAATTCCAGTCAGGCATTAGTAATTGTTAATGCAAACGGTGTCCAAATGATGAAATATTGATTGGGATAATGATGAATCTAATTGCTTTTTAAGCCATTCATCTTTTTTTATTTCTAGTTTATATAAAGTGGATGTTCTGAATTATTTCATAAAACGAGAGAATGTCAGCTTTTGTAAAATGTTGATAAAAAGTGTTTTTGTTTCTTATTTCACTTATAAAGGGTTGCAGTGCAATGCGAGAAGGAAATCTGTTTAAACATCACTGACAAGACAGGACAACGATGATTCTACGTGTTGTCTGAGAGCACTCAGGCAACAGGATGCTCACTCAACCACCCACAGATGATACATGTAAAAGGCACTTTGGTCATCAATCTTTGCTATGATTAACAGATGGACATACCTGACTCTCCACCCCTTTGTTCTGCAGAGTTTTATGGGTACTCCTCACATTCTCTTTATTCCCTCTTAACAGATCGACAGCATGGGGGATAGCAGGGATTATAAACCCCAGGCACTCCTGAAATCATTAATTGATTGATTGATCAAGGAATGTTATTTATGTGATTTATTTATCAATTTATTGACTTTGAAAACAGTGTTTGGCCATTATGCAGGATTTGGATACAAATTTGTGACTTTATATGTTGTATTTGTTAGACATTTGACACTTTATCAATGCTACACACTGTAATTAATGAATGATTGGTTGATTGATTGATTGAGATATGAAAACAACTGGGTCATGGAGGAACAATTAGCAGAATTTTGGCAGAATAAGGGAGTTATTGGAAGAATGAGTATAAAGAGAGGCTCAACAAGGAATACAGAATAGTCTTATGTAAGAATTGAGTGATTTGCTAACCGGATAACACTTCCAGTGATTTCAACACTTACTTGCGAACCTTTAGTACTTCCTGGTAAGTTAACAATGAGGGTGGATTTCCTTGTTCCACAAACCAATCTGTCAAAAAAAAAAAAAACATGTTTTGAGGATGCTATCTTAAAAGGTGATAGATAAATCTTTCGTCCCATACACATTTGAACATGATGAAACTGTAACTGAAATTTTACAAATGTCTTATGTGTGTTTAAATATAAATATTTTTAGGTCGTTTTTTTTTTTCAACAGGTACAAAACAAAATCAACAAACCCAGTTCAGTACATGAAATTAAATTATTGTTTACTATGGGACTAATGTGTAAGCTTACATAGCATATATGAACTAAGAATTATTTTCTGGTCAGATCTGAAGAAATCTATAGGATATGTAAATTAGAATACATATGAGAATAAAAAATCCATAGTCTATTGGTTAATAATAATGTGGCTATTGTTATAGTTAGGGACAAAGTACAAGGTTAGGTATTTGTGGTTACATGATGACCTGTGCATAGTGACATATCAATTACTGTATAAAATACAAATGATTACTTGTTTAGCTTATCTTCCTGTATCAAATGTTATGCAATATGTATAGGTAGTTAAACCCCATACATACTAAAGTACAGTTAATAGTCTAAGGGACACATAGTATTATATGAATTCAGAGATTGGGTTACACTGGTATAATATTATAGGTCAAGAACAGATGGGTTTTTTTAAGTAATCTTTTAAACTGTTATAAAAATTTACAAAAAATAATAAGACGGACAAATAATATATATTTATATACCAATTATATTTAGTGCTGAAACGGTTAATCGAGTACCCGTGAACGGTTACAAATTGGAAGATATTCGAATAGAAAAATCGCTAACCGAATAACCAAAAATTTGACACGACCCCTTAACTATGCCGGCCACACGGAAAGTGCTGGGTAAATTACTTGCAGAGAAATCAGCCCCTGTGTCAATACTGGTTTCATTTTAAATAAAAATGGTAAAGTAAATGTTAAATGGGGTTTCTTTGAAGTTGTAAAGTGTTTTTTGTCTATCACGTGGTCAATTTCTTTAAGAAACGAAGTCAAATATATATGTACCGGTATGTCTTGCGCCATGCTGTCATGCCTCACCAGCCGTCGCCATGGAAGAAAAAACTTGGCCGTTTTGAATCTCTCTTTTGATACAGATGATCATCTGTGTTTTTTTTAGTAGCAGATTTGTCAGAATTATTATTCACAAATGAATTACGATAGTCTGCTAGGAAAAATGTTTTCGTTCAACCTTATACATGGGCATGGTGAGCAGCCGACTGAGTGAGACAATGGTTAGGGGCACTCGGCGTGAGAATAAAATTCTGGGGGGAGATGAGTAGTAAATCAGGCAGACAGTTCACAGGCACATTTACATGAACCGTGTATTCTCTACGGCAAAAATTCGATATTAAGACTTTTACTAGACAAGGGCGCAAACATCGACTGTCAACCAAATATATTGAAAACACGGAAATATATAAGCCTCGCGAGTCCACTCAGTCCAGTAAATACGTTAAAATCATAAAGTTGTGCCCCTCGAAAATAAATTATACTTACGGTACCGGTAGTACCTTGTTAGGGAAGGCCTTGTTACTTTTTTTTTTTCAAAATAGCATTGTTTCCAATCTTCCAAAAATAACGCAAAAACTCATTGGGCATATTTGAGAATAAAAAATTACATGTGTTCTGCAAAAATTGTATCTTTATTTAGAAAATAATACAATATATCAAAAAGTACATCGGTATGGGGCGATCAATAAAATAGAACA